>JAXBDA010001351.1:20148-56412 GCA_036023075.1 Gaultheria prostrata | reverse complement strand
GCAAATTGTACATGCAACAAAGAAATATAAAATCAAAAGATGGTCGTCCATCTTCTAATCTAAATTGCTTTAGCAGATTGTGGTGGTCAATTTTCAAACCTCATACACTACCACAATATAGGGATTGAAAAATATAATATATTCATTACATACAAATACAAAGGAAGGGAGATGGAGGAAGGAAAATACTAAGGGCCAGGAAACTACAAATGATGCACATCGGTTTGCACTGGGAGCCGTCTCAACTTCGTTGTGCTAGGGTTTGGGTGGGCTGTCTTTTTTTTTTCTTCTTCTGTTAACGGACTGACAAAGGAGAAAAGTAAAAAAAAATTAGAGTGCCTGAAGTAAAATTAGAACTTGCAAAAGGGTAGTTTTGGAAAACCATTGTAGCTTGGAGCCCCTCCATCAATTTTTGGAGTGCTATTATCAATTTCCTTTTAATTATCATATCTAATTTCACACCAACTCTGAAATTAAAAAGATCTTTTCATGGACTGTCCAATTTGGAAAGAGATGATAAATTATGAAAATCTTCCAAACGTCTTAAATTCAAAATTCCAAAGAAAGATTTAGTTCACCAAATTACCTCTTCTTTGATAATTTTTTCCTTATTAGTAAACTAAAGTTTTATGTTTTGTTTTTTTTTGTTATCAAGACCATAACATAGAATATTAAAGTCCCTATTATCTTAAGAAGATTACATTAGGAAAGCCTCCTATTCCATTGGGAACTCGATATCGGAGAAGGTAGGGCATCAGGCCAAAGTATAGTACACTAAAGAAAATGAGTTTGCAGTACCCTAAAGAAAATGAGTTTGCAATATTATAATAAGAATGTTAATAACGAAAATATTGAAGAGTCTTCCATTGTTTTCAGTCCATGATTTGTGGAATAATTTGAATTTTGATGATTTTTGGAATCATTTGAATTTTGTAAAGGGGAGAAGAATCATGTAGTGTGAACTAATATGGAATATATTGAAGAGTCTTCCAAAGTTTTCACTCTATGAATTGTGGAATGATTTGAATTTGAAAATAGAGAATGAATATCACAAGCTCCATTTCCTTGAGAAAAAACTCTCCGTGCAAAAGTATTTTAGTATGGTGCGATGACGGTCTTGATCAGGAAGAGAACGATGGAGGACACAAGAACCGTTTGTTTGTTTCTTTGACATACTTTACACCCATTTTTCTACAGTTTTTTTATTTATCATTTTAAGTTGTAAGATACCAAACCAATTCTAATAAGCGATCGACCCTCACCAATTGTATGACTATATATTTACAGCAACAACAACAACAACAGTTGATGGTTTTACAATTTATTATAAATGTCAAAGTGTTGGAACTCCAAGTGCTATAAAAATCATCAAATTTGAGAACCGTGCAACCATCACCATGTCACCTAATTAAAGTAAACTATCCATTTTATGACTGTTATTGGACTGTGTATCTTTTTATTTAAAGATCGAGATATCTTTTCTAGCTGAGCCAATATCTCTATTGATGATTTTGCATTCCTTATTTCTCCGAACGCTTCGAATTCAGGCTTCATTCTTATTTTGAATGAATTATAACATGATTAATCCCCGTTATTCAATAAAGTAAACTTTTTTTGGTAATTAAGCAAAATGGAAGTGCAAGCTATGGTACCCCGTCACGTCTGCCAGGAAGTATTGCGTCGTCACAGGAGACCCCACCACATCTATGCCAATACTGAAGCTAAGGTCACACCACGTGTCAGTGGTGTTAGGAGTATGTTTAGCTTCAATGAGAGGCTATGGGGACTTGAACCTGGGCGTTGTTCAACCAAGTCCAAGTTTTCAACCACTGAACCAATCGAAACTTTTGTTACATAGCCAATGCATTTTAGTCGTGCATAGCACGGATTCACTGCTAGTTTTATTGTATGACGAAAGAATATATTTACTCATTGAACGATTCTAAAAATTTAAACCCGAATAATAACCAGGAAAATCTAATTGATTATTGATTATTTCTCACCTCACACACTGAAAGAATGAGGAGAAACCCGGCCGTTTCTCTCTCTCTCTCTCTCTCGGAAGTCAGAACATGGATGTTGTTTTCGTCTTTGGATCACATATATATTTTCCTTCTTAGAAAGGCTAATATATTTTGTTGCATTTGAACTTGAGACTTATCCGTATATTAATCAAATGGTAGAGATCCTTTCCGATCCTCAAAGAGATTTTATACGTAAAACAATATCATGCTTATCACAATGAATTTGATTATATTTTCTGATCTTATATTGACGAAATAAATTTCTACACTTGCTCGGAAATCATTTTCCTCAAATCAAGAAAAATTATTAATTCTCCTCAGCCTGGATCAAATCATTTTTTATTTTTTTATCGGCCGGGATCAAATCATTTTGTGGGGTGTTTTGAATTTGAACAATGTTACGAACACAACTTCAGACACATTAGTATCCATCGGATGTAGAAAAACTTGCATACATTGAACTGCTCCAACACAATTGTGTTCGTATTTCTTAGACCTCTTTTTTTTCAAAATGTTTCATTTCTCTAGTGTTGTAGTTAGGGATTGTGACCAATCCAATTCGCCCCATTCCGAACCTGTCTCGCCTTGTTCCGATCGGGGTGGGTATTCGTTAAATTTTTCAGTTATAGGATCGTGGTAGGGGAGATTTGAAAAAATCCGACCAGATATAGGTAGACATCACTCCTCCCCGATACTTGCCCCCGAAAATTTTTCATGCATAAAATTTTATCTTTATTCTTATATTACTTTTTTTTTTATTTTCCGATAGTAGATTTGATAAGTTGTGATAGTTATTTTTGAACTTTATTATTTGTACCCACTAATTTTGGAGTCTAAAATATATTTTCTTAGTATGTACTTCTAAAAATAATTGAGATTGGGATGGGGTGGATAAACCCATTACTCGATGGGAACATGGCGGAGGTACCCATACATTATCTGGTCGGGTTCTTTCGGGACTAGATTTTCGGGTGCACTCGGGTATGGAAAAACTAGCCCCCGCTGTTGTAGTCTTTTCTTTTCCCATTGGCAACCATGCTTAGGCCCCATTCCACTAACAAAAAATCAATTAATTTAAAAAACTGAGATAAGTCATTCTCTAACAATAAATCACATAAAAAATTTGTGAAAAATCAAAAAACCAATAATTTTTTTTAATAGGATACCCCTTAAGAACCCACTGTCATCACAGTGACGTAGCAGATAAGCCCACAATGGCACAATGTGACATACAGCTGTTCAACTGGAGAGGCCAACTGTTTTTTTACTCCATGTTTTATCCGAAAATAATGCCCTCAGGAGGAAGGGCCATCTGTTGGAGACTTGGAGAACTGAAAACTACAGGATTTATTTTTAGGTCTGACAATGGAAAAAATTTGGGTGCCAGGCGGCACCTCGTGACTGTACCTGAGTATCCAATTCGATCATTCAAAAATATTTTGGATGGCCCAAATTCATTCCCTCTCTCTCTCTCTCTCTCTCTCATCTTTTTCTCTTTTAAATTCGGACCGTCCAAAAGTGTTTTGAATGGCCGAGATGAGTGCTCAGGCACGGCCACGCCCACACCCACGTGGTGCCCGCCTAGCACCCAAAATTTGATCTTGTCCATGGCCAATTGGCCTCAATGGGACGGCTGATAATTTTTCATGGGTACACCATTTGGTATATACTAAGTGTACACCAAAATACCAAATTGTGTGAGACTCATTTCAAGGTTTCATATAAATTATCGGAGTCGCTCAATTTGTTTAAAATAACTTTTTAAATATCTATGTAAAAAGCAGCTGAGTTGAATATCGGTAAGCGTTTGTGATCAAGTTTTTGTTCAATTCCCTGATAGGAAACTGAACAAAGAAACAATCAAGATTGTACCAATATCCCATAGAGCTAATTTTTTCAAGGGGTCCTAAAAAAGATTTAAATAAATTTAGCGGTTTCGATAATTTTTGTGGAATTTTCAATTCCGAAGCGGGTCCTATACAACCCCACGTACATTTGGTGTACCGTGTCCGCCAGATTGAGACTGTTTTTCAAAATACTCCTACTACACGTTTTCCTACCATCATTTTCGAGATAGGATAAGGGCTAATTTCATTTGCCAGTTCATTTTGTCTTTCTTTTTTTTCTTTTTTTCTTTTTTTGTGGAAGAGATTTAGGCTCTGTTTGAAACATAGGGAAAGAGGTGGAAAGGAATAGAAATTTCTTTTCCTTTGTTTGGTTCTTAAAAAAGAGAAAGACAAATATTTAAATTTCTATTTAACTTTCTTCCCATTTTTTCTTCAATTTTCCCTCCAATTTCCTTCTTAATTATTTTCATTTCTTTTCCCTAAGTTCCAAACAGTTAGTCATTTTATTTAGTCGGTAAGGAGAAATAAGACAATTTGACTGAGCAATTGGTGATAATTCATTCGTTCTACGTATGATTATTATTATTATTATTATTTCATCATAGTAAAGAGTAACAAAAACAAGCTTGTTTATTCTATGTGTTGTGCATTATATTTTTTGTCAAACTAGCTCGGATATCAATACATATTTCACGGGTATTAATATACTGTTACTGATGTTAATACTTTTTTCTTGGACATCTACGCATTTTCTACTTATTATCATCTACATTTGGGTGGAGATTACCATTTTCTATGAAGAAATGGCAGTGCGTATTATTAGTCAAATGAAATATAATGATTCTCTATTTCAAGTTTTTACTTAAGCAGAGATGACTATATTTGACGTAATTTATGACCCATTTTATTCCTTCTTACTACTAAAATTTATAATTCATCTGCCGTCTCAAAAATGTATTGGACGGTCCGAATTTTAAATAAACTTTTCAAAAGTTTATTTAAAATCTGGACCATTGATTGTGGAGATGAACGACTATGATGGGATGCTCCAGGTACCACGTCAGATACCACGTAGTACCCGGTCGGTACTGAAAAATTTCTCAAAAAATGAGGAGTTCACTTTAAATAGAGAAACCATCAAGCACAATCTTCGTAAACTAGTGTAAACAAGAACAGGATGGGCTCCAGCCATATGTCTAGCTAGGGGGTGAACTCCCTTGGTTCAAAAAATGCACTATTTTTTTATTACATGCGGTGTATAATTTATTTTTTTAAATATTATCAGCACTAAATAATTTCTACGTACCCAAAGTAAATGAAAATTCAATTCAATTTGGTGTTCCTCAAACTAATTTAATGGCAATAAACAATGGAATTGGCTTATTGAGTGAAACTTAGTTGATATATTGTGAGAAAATGACATGTCTTCTAAAGCATAATAAGTCCATTTTGAGAATAAGTCAGTTTTGTGGAATACGCTTTAAAGTACATAATGTAGCTCAAAAAAAAAAAAAATAGCCCCACAAAATTTTAACCAACATAAATAGTTCTATTTTATAGAACTTTGAATACCGAAATTTTCTTTACGTTCTATCACTGCTTACTAAAATTCTCGAGCCTAAAATTGCCATGTGTCAATTTTGATTTTGATTTTGATTTGTCAAGACGAAACACAAATAATATCCCATAAATTAACATTTCGACAAAAAAAAATCTATGTAATCCAAACTCATGTGTTAAGATATCCGTAATCCAAACTCATGTGTTAATGTTCGCAAATGATTTTATGAGTTCTGTAAATTGACAACCTTTTGAAACTATAAATTGTACAGTATATTGATGCGTTGCAATATTCAATTCTCGATCTTTTTCACACTATAATGACTGAATTTGTAGCCTCGGTCGTAACAATTGTTTTGTAAAATACTAACAACTATACTTTTTGAAAATGCATTCAAAATCCAAATAAGATTTCCACTAACTCAAAAAAGCAAAAAAACCAACTTATTCCTATACTCGTAGCCGTGAAAAGCCAAAAAACTATTAAGCTACCTCAACGGAACACCCCCTTTTAACATCTCCATAATCAGGGGAGGAAGTGAATATCTTTCAACAATTGGAATAATTAACAATAGCAGCTTCAAGCCTTCAAGTGTATAAAGGTCAAAAGGGACCCGGGACCTGTAACACACTTAATATTATGTACAGTGCACAACATTCAAGTTGTTCAAAAGTATTTTCAACGGTAGGGATTTAAATAAGGAAAATGCTAATGTGTGTCTAATAGGCACACGTTAAGCTTGAAAAAGTGTATTGAAATATGTGAAAAGTATATTGAAATATGTAAAAGTGTATTGAAAAGTGTAAAAGGTGTATTGGAGTGTGTGTTATTTTTGTTTGTTTGTGTGTTTATTGTGTGCCCATTGGGCACACGTTAGCAAGACACTTTAAATAAAACTCTTCGCTGAAAGAGTCATCTTTTCGCTGGAAGATTTTTAATTTTTTAAATCCAGACCGTTCAAAATAATTTTGGATGATGATCCAGATACGCGCTGTACGGTGCAACACATTAAGTGCGTTGCCAATTTTTGAACAAATATTATTAACTTTAGTTATTTAGATGTTTTGATTATCCCATCGGAAATGCTCCAACATTTTTTCAAAATCTTACCCGGATAATTTGTTGACAAACAAAACAACTCATCTTATAAACGTCGGACTCGAGCAGAAACGCTATCCACGCAATAGCGGGTCCCCCTTGTCGGAAATCCGATAAATCGGGTCACCCATAAGAAAAATTATTATTTGCTTTCAGAATATCATCACCCGATGTTCCAATTTCCTTAACCACCGCAAATTTTATAAGATTCAAAATTGAACATATGAGCCTCAAATGAATGTGCGGTACTCTCACCGTCTCAAAATAATAGTTTATTTTAAAATTGCGTGTCATTTTCAATGGCTTACAGTATATTTTTTAGTTTGTAATATTTTTTATGATTTTGAAAATTTTGTATAATAGAACTAATTAAAACTTATCAAAGAAGATTCAAAATGCATTTTTTTGAGATTCACATTAAAAAATATAAGTCGTTGAAAATAACACACAGTTTCAAAAGGGACTATCAATTTGAGACGGGAGAGTGATTTGAAAAAGGGCCGTCGACGACCGCCACGAGCACTGAGCCACTGAATAGTGAATGCACTCCGCCCATCCTATTTTTCTTCAAGCGCCCACAGCCTGCCACGTATGCTTCGGTCCCTAGCCTCTCAAAACCACCGTATCAAAACAGCCACGTCCTCAACTCCACGTACCACACCACCATATCTCAAACCATTCGACGACAAAAAAAAAAAAACAAAAAAGAGCTCACCATCTAGTGGGCCCCACACTGAGGGCTTTTACCGGCGACCTCCACGAAGCCTCCTCCCCATCTCCCAAACGTTCGATTTCTACACTCCACTGATTTATTCATCCATCGAATGGCCCCAAATTCGTTTTTTTGCATAATCCTTTACGTGTGTACTATTACTGTTCTTTACTCAATATAGATATATGAATAGTCCGGTGTCTGTCGGATTGTATTACTTTCTCCGTTCCATTTTGTTTTTGTTTGTTTACTCCCTCCGCCCCAAAATGATAGTCCATTTTGGGATTACGTGTCATTTTCAACGGCTTATATCTTTTAATGTGAACTTTAAAAAATATGCATTTGGATCTTGTTTGATAGATCTCATTGAAAACTTTTATACGGTGCAAAAAAAATTAAAAAATTATTTCAATAAATACATTATTTTTTAGTTTAAAAATTGCACGTAGTTTCATAGTGGACTATCAATTTGGGACGGAGGGAGTATTTTTTATTTTTTTGATCTCCCATATGTTTGCTTCATTTTTAAAAACAATTATAGCAAAATTAGTCTGATTTCTAATTTTACCTTAAAATAATACTCCTACTAGTACCATCCTAATTGGTTTGTCCAGTTTTGATATTCTTTTTTTTTAAAATTTCTTTATAATCTTTTTATGATTTTGAAAACTTTTTGTAATACACTTATTTAAGATTCATATCAAATATTTTTTGACATCCATTTTAAAATGTATAAGTAGTTTAAAATATCATTAATTAACCTTAGAGTTTTGGAAGTTAATTTCTTTAATACATGCAAGAAGTGTTAGTAGTTAGTAAATGTTAATAAGACTTGAACCTTAATCTAATACATGAGGGTATATGTGTCTTTTAACTTGGCTACCACCCCACTTGCGTAAGTTAATTTTGAACATCTAATTAACCAATAGGTTGAATTCCTAAGCAAACAAAATGAGATGGTGTGAATATTTTAGCACCATATATGTACTAGTAATAAGGAACCTCACCTTACTTACGTTGGTAATTATCACAACGTTTGAAATGGGATCTTTTAGGTTGCAAACAATTACTAACAGAACTTGAACACAAGTATTAAGCAAGAACTAGAAATAATTTGGAAACACAACTCGAGATTCTGGGATGAGTTTCCACTGTAGTATTTTTGATATTTTTCGTATTTCACTATCTTTCATGGATTTCAACACCAGTCATTTTTCTTGCATACATCACAAAAATATGAGTGTAATTTTGTTCACCCTCCCCAATAGATGATGAACATTGAGCATTACCCTCCCTCTAATTAGTTGAGGTCCCACCCTGCAATATACCTTTTAGCAAGAATGGTACTATCATTTTATGGTGAGATGACATCACTTTTTAACGAGACATATGCTGTTCCAATCAATAAGACATAGGGTAATATTCACTCTTTTTATAAAGGGTGAACAAAATTACACTCCAAAAAGCGAAATTACATCCACTTTTAACTATAATTTAAAATAACAAAAATACCATAATAAAAACTCGCCGAGTATCATTCGTTCAATATAATACAAAGGCTTACATGCATGATGCATCAATGATCTGAACACAATTACTACTCTAATATTTTAAAATTGTAATCTAACATTGCTCTTATCCATTAGACCAATCGGTACAGATACAGTTCACCCCCAAAAAAAAATGCTACAGATGTAGTAATACTATTATTTTTTATAGTAATATTTAATCAGATTTGCAATACAGTGGAGTCTCACTCTCTCTCTCTCTCTCTCTCTCTCTCTCCAAGTGTGGAAGCTCTGTAGAGATAAGCATAAAAAAGAACAGTGCTTTTGCCTTTCTATTTCTTTATTTTCCCATTTTTGCTAGCTACTACCAGTAGATTTTAGAGTTCTCACTTTGTGGGGATTCGAATTTCAAATGTGGAAATCTGGTAATTTTCCTCCACCCTCTGTTCTTCATTGAATTCTTTCTCACTCATCATTTCTAAATCTTGTTCTCTCTCTTTGCTGTAATGATATGTGGTTTATCTGTACCAGTTTGATTCGCTAAAACGGTCAGCTATGTGATCTGAATATATTCTATTCCTTTCCATTTTATTCCGTTCGTCTGGACACTTCTTGTCTCATCTACCCTTATGGTTTGATTCAATTGTCAAATTTCTTGCTACCCTTTTTTTTTTTTTTTGTGGGTTAATTTTAGTTCACAAAAATTGTTCTTAGCTTGTAATCTCGAGATGTGAAAAGAAAGAATACCTTTATTTGTGGGTTAATTTACTTTGTGCTAGTGGGATTTCTGGTTTGACTGGAGTGGAGTTTTTCTCCCTATAAATAAGCATAAAGAAACAAGGGTGTTTCTCTGCTGCTGGGCTTGTTAAGGGTTTGTACATAACTAGTGGGTCAATGATGTCTAGTTCATACTCAAACCTCTTAGAACTTGCCTCCGGAGAGGTTCCGTCGCCGTCTTTTAGCCGGATGGGCCGCCGGATTCCCCGTATCATGACGGTACCTGGAATAATGTCAGATCTCGACGATGACCCGTCGGAGAGCGTGTGCTCCGATCCTTCATCATCGTCGGCCCAACGGGACCGGATAATCATAGTAGCCAATCAGCTGCCCATTAAGGTTTCGCGGAAAAGCGGAAATGGGAAGGGGTGGAATTTCAGTTTGGATGAGAATTCTCTCCTCCTCCAGTTGAAAGATGGGTTGGGTGATGATGAAATGGAGGTCATATATGTGGGTTGTCTTAAGGAAGATATTCACCCAAATGAGCAAGATGAGGTCTCTCAGTATCTCCTTGAGAATTTCAAGTGTGTTCCCACTTTTTTACCCCCTGATTTGTTTGCCAGATACTACCATGGGTTTTGCAAACAACAGTTATGGCCACTGTTTCACTACATGTTGCCCCTTTCGCCAGATTTAGGAGGTAGGTTTAACCGGCCGTCATGGCAGGCTTATGTCTCTGTTAATAAGATTTTCGCAGATCGGATCATGGAAGTGATCAACCCGGAAGACGATTTCGTTTGGGTACACGATTATCATCTTATGGTGTTACCCACGTTCTTGAGGAAGCGATTCAACCGGGTGAAACTTGGGTTTTTCCTCCATAGCCCTTTCCCTTCATCCGAGATTTACAAAACTTTGCCCGTTAGGGAAGAGCTTCTGAGAGCTATGTTGAATGCCGACTTGATTGGATTCCATACCTTTGATTATGCTCGGCATTTTCTCTCCTGTTGTAGTCGGATGTTGGGTCTTTCTTACGAATCCAAACGGGGTTACATAGGCCTAGAGTATTACGGTCGGACTGTGAGTATCAAAATTCTTCCGGTGGGTATCGACATGGGCCAACTTCAATCTGTTTTGAGCCTTCCAGAGACGGAAGCAAAGGTTTCTGACCTCCGTAAGGAGTTTGTTGAGAAAGATAGGATATTGTTGCTTGGGGTTGATGACATGGACATATTTAAAGGAATCAGTTTGAAGTTATTGGCCATGGAACATCTTCTGGATCAGCACCCAGAATTGCAAGGGAAGGTTGTTTTGGTACAGATAGCAAATCCAGCTAGGGGCAAGGGCAAAGATGTTGATGATGTTCAATTGGAGACATATTCCACTGTGAAGCGTATCAACGACGCATTTGGAAAACCCGGGTACGAGCCTGTTGTATTAATCGACGAGCCCCTTAAGTTTTATGAGAGAATTGCTTATTATGTAGTTGCGGAATGTTGTTTGGTCACAGCAGTTAGAGACGGAATGAATCTAATACCATACGAGTACATAATAAGCCGCCAAGGAAATGAGAGATTAGATAAGGTCTTGGGGTTGGATCCGAATACTCCAAAGAAGAGCATGTTGGTTGTGTCTGAGTTCATTGGGTGCTCCCCATCTTTGAGCGGAGCGATTAGAGTGAACCCGTGGAATGTTGATGCAGTGGCGGATGCAATGGATGGTGCTTTGGTGATGGATGAACCAGAAAAACAGCTTAGGCACGAAAAGCACTATAAATATGTGAGTACCCACGATGTCGGTTATTGGGCCCGCAGTTTTCTTCAGGATTTGGAAAGGACTTGTAAAGATCATGTGCAGCGGAGATCATGGGGTATCGGGTTTGGATTGAGTTTTAGAGTGGTGGCGCTAGATCCAAATTTTAGGAAGCTATCAATGGAGCAGATAGTTTCTGCTTACAGAAGGACTAAAACAAGGGCTATCCTTTTAGATTATGATGGTACTTTGATGCCTCAAGCTTCGATTGATAAGAGTCCAAGCTCTAAAACCATCGATATTTTAAATAGTTTGTGCAGGGATAAGAATAATATGGTTTTCATTGTTAGTGGTCGAAGCCGTGACAAACTTGCCGAATGGTTTTTCCCATGTGAGAATCTGGGAATTGCAGCTGAGCATGGGTATTTCATAAGGTATTCACATTTTCCCTTCTTTTTTATGTGGTTCTGTTTATGCTTTTATGCAAAATGAGAGTGTATTTATGGGGAACCTATTCTTGTGTAATTATCACAGGCTGAAGCGAGATGAGGAATGGGAAACATGTGTACCGGTTGTAGAATGTAGCTGGAAGCAGATTGCAGAACCGGTCATGAGGCTTTACCGTGAGACAACGGATGGGTCCATGATTGAGGATAGGGAAACTTCATTGGTGTGGTGTTATGAGGATGCAGATCCTGATTTTGGGTCGTGCCAATCTAAGGAACTTCTTGATCATCTCGAAAGTGTGCTTGCCAATGAACCAGTTACAGTCAAAAGTGGGCAAAATATCGTAGAAGTTAAGCCACAGGTATAGTAATTACTACTTTCCTATTAACTGGTGCTGAGTCTCAAATTTGTCTGGTTGAAATGAGGAAAGGCAAACTATTCTCGGTTTGATTTTCTCAATCTCTGATTTGAGTGAAAACGGGGTAGCTGCATTTCTTCGATCTCAATTTGGTGTAGATTATATTTTCATCGCCTGTTTCGTGTCTGTCCTATGTACTTTGTCTTATCTACTGTTTACCATATTATGTGGACGACCACGACATACCTATACGAAACTGTGAACAGTTTATGAAGAGAAGATATGTATGGAATATTATATGAAGTTGTTAGGATCGAGTCACACACGCACACGATATACGAGCATAAACAGTAAAGAATCAACACAGGAATATACGTGGTTCCCCAAAACCGGGTACGTCCACGGGAGCGGAGAGAGAAGTTGTTTATTGATGATCTGAGTACATAGGGTTTTACAATAAAGAGTATATATAGCCACCGATCTATTCCAACCCTTATCCGCATTATAGTCTAAATACCCATAATGCCCTTATAATGTCGTACCGTACCGCGGGAGGCTACGCCCCCCCGCACCCCCTCAAACCTTCGGGCCTTCGGCCCCAACCCGAAAAGCTGAATCTGCGATGGGCTAGTGCCTCGCTCCGCTCGGCACTGGCCTTTTACGAGTTCCTCTCATACACACCATATGAGCCACACAAGTTCCAACAGAAGTTGAGGAAGAAACAGTTGGAGTAATCATATATAGGACGTGTTATCTAAGTCGTACTGTCAAATTTGATTGAGTTTTTCTTCTTGATGAAAGGTGGATGATGGTATGTTACAACTTTAAGCTGCCTCGTTTGATGCTTCACTTGAGCTCGACGCTTAGATTGGTTTGGGAATTTCAAACCCAACCTCCTTGTGTGACATCAACATAATTTTGAGCATTACTTAGTTGGACTGTGTTAGCTTTAATCAACGCTGAAGAGTTTTAGCACTATATTTGCAACAATTTTGAACCTATTTTTGAACACATTGCAGAACTTTAAAAAAGCAGTCATTTCAATTCATGTTTTTCACCACAATTGGGCATGCTTTAAGCCTATTGTCAAAAATGATGTTCTTGCGAGAGTTAGTTGTGACATCCATTATTGGGTCTATACTGTGTAAATCACCAATTAATAATAAAAGGATTTATATAATTCTGAATGCGCAGGGTGTAAGCAAAGGGCTAGTGGCGAAACGCCTACTTTCTACCATGCAAGAGAGGGGGATGTTGGCTGATTTTGTCGTGTGCATTGGAGACGACCGGTCCGACGAAGACATGTTTGAGGTGATTACCAGTTCCATAAATGGCCCATCGATAGCTCCGAGCGCAGAAGTGTTTGCCTGTACTGTTTGTCAAAAACCCAGTAAGGCCAAGTATTATCTTGACGATTCAGTGGAAATTGTGAGGCTAATGCAGGGATTGGCCTCTGTTTCAGACCAAACACTACACATATAGCCTTCACTAAGGTAAGAGGTGAAGAAATGTCACTTGATTATATATTTCGGCTGTGGGATGGTGTCTTTGGTTCAATTCATTTGCTTCCGTTTCCATTTTCTATCTTGTTAGTTGTGAATATGTAGTGCTACTAAGAGAACCTCTCCACATTTTGGGACTTTTTCCTTGTGTTTGGTGAGATCTCTGTCTAGTGAAGTTGTAAATCTAGAATTGCTCCGTCGCTTGTAGTGCTGCTTCTTTCTGCTTCATATTTTTGGTAATGGGATCTTTAACCACAGTTTTTTTTTTTTCTGTGTTTTTTTCCCATCCTGTTTAGATGGTACAGATGGGGACCTTGAGCTTTTTCAGTGCACTATGAGCTTCGTTATAAGTTTAGATTCTGGATTTACGCTAGTCATGATCGTGTGTGAATTGTCTTCAACACAGAAATTTTGGTTATAGAATAGCCTGGGTGAACCCATACGTCGTGACTCAGGCAATATCTGATGTTGCCGGTCTGGAACTAGGTCTTTATAGGACGTGTTGGTTACTTAAATGGGACAATAGTTATCATTGTTGCTCACCACCACCCCAAGGGACAAAAATTGCTTTACGTTGATGATGTTCTTCTGGACATGGAGTCTCCATCTGGTTCGCCCGATGAAATTAGTTACTTGTATCCTCTGTTTTGGTTTTACTTGTTTGGTTTCCTTGTTCTGCTATGTAGGCTGCTGCTAGTACATGGTACCTAATAAAAGCTGAACTATGGTGTTCAAAAGGAGAGAGGATTATATGTGAGCGGTGGCATCGAGTTGGTGTCACCCACTCACAAAGCTGTAGAATCCAGCTGCTTGTTCTCATGTAGTACGCGGTGGACTACACCTTAACAGCTCGGTAGACTTACTGATGCAGCTTTTAAATAGTTGGGGGAGACCCTGACTCGTGTAGCAAGTTTTATCCGCGTTCAGTGTTGGATTGTTCATGCGAGTCACAATAATTAGTCTCCAACACAGAGGTGGAGGTGAGACCGCTTGTGCTTGTGGATAGGAAAGTCTTTCATCGTTCGTGATTTAAGGTTGCAGTTTTCTTTCCCAACACATCTCCACTCGGCAGGTGGAGAGTTCAGCCTGTGCGGGGCGATGGCAGTGCCTCCTATTATTAATGTACACCCTTTGCTAGTTTTTTCACTCGTGCCGTTTAGTGGCACCCGTCGTTTCGGCCGATGGAAGTAGACATTGAGTGGAGGTAAGCACGGCCGAGTTTTGTAGGAATGGATGCAAGGTTCTCAGTACTATATTGCGGATGGTACCGTTTTGATTGCTGATACGGGACGTACCGGTATTTCTGGGTATCGTTTTAGGTCATTCAGTATAATTGTTAGTATTAATTAAAAACACAGCGAACAGCGTACATAGAATATATACTCTAGCATTCACACTCTAATGCGAAATATTTTACTAAGATAATAGAAACATGAGCTATTTAAGCTGTCAATGTCAAAATAATTTTGTAGTAGTAAAATTTATGGTAAAGTGGTGGTCTGCCCACAAGTCAAAGTTGTGCCAAAGTAGGTTTGGTTATATCCATTGGTCTGCATCGAAAGAAATAAGATGGGTTTAATTTAATATTATAGATTTTATGTCAAAATGACATTAAGTCGGTAAAGCAATTTGCTAGTATTTTTGACTTTTTAATGCTGCGACAAGGCCATAAAATGACTTTAACAAAGTTATTCCTTACTAAAGGAATGGACATGTTACTCCCTCCGTCCCTCTTTTAGTGTCGGTATTTTTATTTTGGGTTGTTCCTTAATAAGTGTGTTTTAAAAAGTTGGTGGGTAAAGAATTAATGGGTAACAGTGAAAGATAATTTTGGAAAAAAGAGGTAAAAGTTGATGTGAAAAGTGTAAAGTGAAAGTAAAAAATTTATGTGAAATGTGTCGATATTTTTTTAATAAGTTGAATTTAAGAAGTAACACAATTGAAAAGGGACGGAGGGAGTAAAGTTATTTCATCAGTAAGTAATGACCTCATATTTTGACTTTGGAATAATCAAAGCAAATTGTATGGATTGGATTGGATTGGATTCTCCAATTCCATTGCAACTCTCTATCTGAACAAGTTGTGTGGAATTTAAGACATCGGCTCTAAAAGGATGATTTCAATTCACCCACGTGCCGATTCTGATTCATGTGAGGATTTTATACTCTATTTTTTAGAAAATACCAAGTACCCAATAAATTGTCCAAAATTTGAGACAATTTTCTGGAAATATAGCACTTCTAATTTTTTAAGCTAGATCTTGGGCCAATTTTTACTATAAAATCGAGGGAAAAAAATACTTGTATAAATCGTTGAAGTGGCTACTTGTCCCCAACCTCTATTAAGGAAAAGTATAGCGAAAATTATTTTTCAAAATATTAGAGAGAGCCTAGAATCACTGTAGTCATTTGTCAATTTTTGGAGCGAAAAAAAGAAGAAAATTAGCTCGAAGGGATTAGCAGCAAGTAAGAGCTTACTTCTTAAGCTCGTAGGTTTAACTCCCACTGCTAGTACAAAAAAGTCTTTGGGTCAACTGAGTCTGTCCGGCCGGCAACTACAAGACTCCGAGAATTAGTCGAGGTTCTCATAAGCTCTCCCCAATTACGAAAAACAACGCATAATAGAGCCTGGGCATTAACTTTTTTAGATAATACCATTCCGCATGCGTCCCAATGTTATGGTCCAAATCTGAAAACCGACTTGTGAAACAAAAGAAAAATGAAACCACTTTGAGCTTCAGAATTCCAAGAAAATAGCAAAAGGAAACAAGCCAAATATCTTTCCGGTAACATACACTTCTATTTTACAAGATTCATTAGCAAATTCCAGCATTCTCGAATTACCATGTTCCTATCACACTACCAAAGCTTATATGCACATCAAACAGTTCAGGCATATATGTACAGACAAGCAAGCAGCAAAGACACAATAAACACACCTACACAATACCACAACCGTTAAGGAGAGAGATCAAACACTTGCAAGCACACTGAAGAAAAGAGAACCATTTCTACCTCAAGTTCAACCCATAGCTGAACTGCCGTTCGAGCGATGACAGATGGAGAGCCCTTCTAATGCTGGCTTTATCCTTCTTGATGTGGATCAGCTTATCGTAGACACACCACGGGAAACTAATGAAGTGGTCCCGGTTCAATTCCACGTTATATAGACCCCAGTAGCTAGGATGATAGGTAACATAGTACCAAGCGGAAGCTTTTGCATAAATGTCGTCACCTTCAGCATCCGCATTGAACCACGCCCGCGCTTCCTTCCTCAACGACCTCACGGCCAATCCGATGTCTTCAGCAACCTTTCTCCGGTCAAAAGATTTCGACATTTTGATTATACTACCGCTTAGTAGCTCCGCTTCCGTTTTGATTTCGTAGTAATCCATAAGGTTTCCCAACTTGTAATCGTACTCGGTTTTGTAATCAAAAGCGTCCTGTAGATAATCCCGGAAACCATCCACTTCCAAATCGGGATCATACGACCTCAGCGCCGCTTCCTTAGTGAAGGATTTAGCAGAGCTCTTCTCTGGGGCGATGTCTTTCACGGCTCGGAAAAGCTTCCCAATCACGCGTTCTGATTTATAAGTAGGTTTGTCAGGCTTGTCCATGAAATCTGGATACGTTTGGACGCGTAATTCACGAGGTATCTCTGCTGGCACGCCGGTCTTAGGAAAGTCAACTGCAATCGAGAATAGCTCCGCCAGCCTTACACAAGGATCGCTCAGGGCTTTTTCAGGTTCTGTGTCTGCGAAAACTGTGTGGGCGTTGGCTATAATACCCAGACTGTCATTGACTATATAGTTCGTAAAATACTCCTGAACTTCCTGCAGTGAAATAGAGAAAATTTCCAAAATATCAAATTTGTGAAAACAAAATCATGTAAAGTTCTAATATTAAAAACATTGTACAAATATATAAGTGCAAATAAGGAGAGGACATTTCCTTTGACTCCACAAGAATGACCTTCTAACTTAGAAATTCAAGAAAACTAGAAAAGTGTCTTTAGCACTTCAATAACCGTTGTCCTCAACGCGTTATGTGCATATACAAAGAGTTATTTTTCTCAACGACATTTCCTTGTTTTCACATAGTTTCGTTAATATTGTAATATTGTAATGTGCTGGTTAATTGGGAATAGTTACAGAAGGTGCCACAAAGTTGAAGCATAAATGAAACAAAGAAACCGGTTATTGGGAATGGGATGGAATGATTGTGCAGGCATTTGAACATGAAAACCAGGAGTATTTGAGTTCCTAACGGATTATGTGAATAAATGGAAACCGGATGAATGAAAAGCTCTATATGGTTGTTTGTAAACTCCATTTTGCCTAAATACATGAAATAGTAGGAAAATCGGCCGTGTAAGATGTTCTTGAGCATTGCATTAGATGAATCTGACCCATGTCGTCCAAGAGCCGAGTCCTAATATATATCAAAATACTAGTTCAAACATATTTCACTGCACAATGTTGACATTACACTTGCAGAGTTCAATTTGATCACAAAGAAACTTGGTTCCTAATTTTCACACACAAAAATAACAAGATTCAGGCTTTTCATAAAATATAAAACTCTTCGGCAAAAAAACCAAGAAGTAGAGCTTCAAAAAGTATTCATACATGTAGCAAAAGTTAAAACTGAAACCACATTTATACCTAAAATAACTAAAGACCACCAACAACATTCAAGTAAATCTTCTTCTGCATATAATAAAAGCAAGATAATGGACACGACAGAGACACGTTTCTTCAAAAATAAAACTATGGTGAATTACGTTTAAGGAATTAAATAACAAATCAACTTACAAGTAATGGAGTATTACAACAGTGTCACGTGAATTGTGAAGTGAAAATGATAAGTCTTGGTAACGTTATGCTGTGAAATCGAGAAGAGAAAAGAAAGCACGCAACCCATGAGATGAGAGTAGTTGGGGAACATTAAACCAATGTGGCAGAACTTCCGCATACAATAAAATAAGTTTAAAAAGTGCACCAACATATTGTAATGCGCACGTGTCCTCTTTCTGCTCGGTGTTCTTTGACGAATTATTTTACAAATAAAGAGAACAGCATCAATCTAAAATGTGTGGAAAGTAGTACCTCAATAGTAACATCGTGATCCAACTCCATAGTTGGTGCAGGGGTGTAATTCATGGCAGGGATTTGACGAGGTGGAATAAGATCAGGGTCCCAACAAACAAAATAGATGTCTCCATCCAAATCGCTTCCTGAGCATTCATTTGGATGTGGTCTGAAACCAGAGACCTAAAGTTAGAAACTAACAAATCTGTTTACATATTACACCCGTCCCTTATATTATGTGGGACGAATTTAATATCACATATGTCATCACGCGACACGTATACAGTACTCACCAATAACACTAAACAATTGAAGAATTGAGTGCAGTATCAATGTATGTCATCCAACAGAGAAGTAAAATGGTAATGAGGCAAACAGTAGCGCAGGTAAAAGAATGAGAAGGCATCCATGACATGCCATCGTGCAAGCCACGTGCTTGGCTAGAGAATGTTCTTGGACAGTACGCATAAAACCTTGGGATCCCAGATACCTGACTAAAGAAAGTTCCAAGGCTGACATCCCTTTCTTGCAACGGCGTATAGACTGCAAAAGTGATATCCTGTATCCCACATTGCAATACGCTACAAAGCCACAACCCTTGGCAAAGAGGGGAAAATGGTTACCGTTTGGGAAGGGTTATAGCATCATCCTATGACAATGAACTCATGCACATGCACATATTAATCTTTTTATATCTATATGTACCATACGGCTGGACGTATTAAGTTGGTTTCATAAGTGATCTAATCGTAAGAACAATAACATGAAAAGAAGTAGAAGATGAGGAAAACTATAACAGAGATAATTTGCATAGCAAAGAATTCTCTATTCACTTACAGGTTTTGTACATAGAAAGAGCGTAGTTCAATATACCTTGGAAGCAATCAATAGTGATGAGGGGGAAAAACCCTGAGTAAATAAATTTGAAGAAACAATTCTAGTTTTAAACATTTACAACTCAAATATTGGCCAGAACACCAAGTAGTATGAGTGATATTTCACCACATCAACAATGTAAAGGAAGACAGTAGTACACTAGAACCAGAGTCAATTGAAAGATTCTAAAAAGGAGATTATGATATTGTTTACCTCTTTCCTTGCTGCGGGAAAACAACACAATCCACCATGTGGTGCAACGCTGGAACATCAACAGCCCTTAAGACACGAACGTCACCTGGGTGCAAGCAAGGGTTTTTGGCAACAAACACCTTACCCCTAACAATCTGATTACTTCGGCCCGAATCGCTTCTAGTAAGCATAAGAAGGGAATTATCATGAAATGACCTATTTCCAGCCTCAGAAATTTGTACAAATACCTCCCCATATTCCAATGTTCTGGTTTCATCGAGACATCCCATCATCGACCTTCCTCTTGGAACAAATACCCTTGTTTTAGTCCGTATTTCGAACAACTTTGCTGCCCTAAAGGTTTGCAGCATCATCGACAAGAACGGTTCAGCATCAGGCTTATAGTCACACAGAAGCATTTCCTTGAGAATGTTTGTGTTCTCTCCTGGAGACATCAATTCCAATGCATCCTGAGCCCTTAATGGATCTGTTAATATGGTATCTAGTTGTTCTACTGCTTCCCTTTGCTTCTTTTCAAAGATATTATCATTAACCCCCAGGGTAGACAAAAGGGTGATCAATTGGCGATTCAGGAAACAGGGCTGATATTTGCTCCATGCCAAGACATCCAATTTCGTGTTTTCAGATTCGTATTTGCACATACTCTTTCTTAAGGATATCTTTCTCGATGATGTGGGATCCACAGCCACAACTCCTTTGTAACCGCCATATCGGATTTGGAAGGCAGACGGAGTTGAACTTTTAAGATCACATTTCTTGG
This sequence comes from Gaultheria prostrata, assembly GCA_036023075.1. NCBI lineage: Eukaryota > Viridiplantae > Streptophyta > Magnoliopsida > Ericales > Ericaceae > Gaultheria > Gaultheria prostrata. The sequence goes on along the minus strand of JAXBDA010001351.1, from coordinate 35,948 downwards.
CCACTCTGTGAGCAAAGTCGGCAGACATTTTCCCGATTCCATCAGAGAAAATGTATTTGATTCCATCTCGTGAAATCTCTACATCAGGAATAACTTCAATTTCATGCGTACCAACACTCAAAGTTTCCGTGGAGGAACTGAAAGATTGACCAAGTCTTGCTGCATATTTTGCCACGTTTCTAATCCGATGAAAGTCGCCCATCCAGTTTCTTATGACTGCAGCGGTAAGCCCATTTCTTGAAGCAAACATCCATGCAGAATTATCGCGCAACTGACTTGACGAAAAGGCAAGAAAATCAAACTTCATGTTTCCAATAACAATGCCGTCCCTGAGAACCGATAATATCCGCATATAAATCTGAGTTCTTCTTTCCTCACTTGAAAAGGGTGTCCGTGGGGACAAATCGGTTGAAAACATCTTCCCCAATTCCTCATCCACGAAAGAAACCCGAAGGAAATTCTCAATATCTCGACGATAATGACGTATTACCCGATTAGACATATTAACCTCTGGACCACAAAAATACACTTTGCAAGGTGTTATTTGAACCCTGTGTACATAAGCCAATCCATCATCTAATTTAATGGTCGGTGATCTGGGAAGTTTTCTCGAGCTGCGGTATTTTCTGTATTCCTCACTGAGCCACCTCACAGGTTCATAGCAGCATTCCTTTAGATGACATAGTTTCTCTAGGGCATGTTCAACATATCTGATATCTATGTCTTGGGGATCAACCAACCTAAAGAAGTTGATATCAAGTGTGGGTCCCGCGAGATACCCTTCTTGAACCAATATGCATATTTTAAATAGTATTTTATATGGCAGTTCAATTCCATTAGGTGGACCAACAATGGGTACTAGATCCAAATTGCAAGAGAAAGGGAAACCAGCGTTCAAAACGAACGGCCCTTGATTTTCTTTGTAAGAAGGAAAATATTCACTCAAGTCCAGAGGTAGAACACCATAAGGGAGCTCCAAACACAAAGCAGAAGATTGGCCAATGCAGTTCAATGAAGAGAAATCAGTGGCCCTGACCCATTGGTCTTCAGGAGTTTCCTTAAAATAGCTGTAAACAGATTCTTCACATTTCTTGTAGATCCGAGGAGCACCAAGCAACTAGAAACAAATATGCAAAAAATAAGTCAGCCTTGAAATTTATGAGAAGTTGAAGTGATTGTGAACTAATACACATCATACAATTGGAACAACTCTAAGAAGGAAACGGAATAACATGCATTGAGCATACCAATGGCACCCATCAAACATGCACAAAGTTTCAAGGCAAAGAAGCCAATTGTATTGCATTTAATTCCGTAGGCATAGTAGGATTAAAAAAGGGTTAGAAACAGGTACACTCTAGCGGGAAAAAAATCAAGGAAAAGGTTGACTCCCGAACTCTAAAAATATGCATATGAATATTTCCTAATAATGTGGCAGGGGAGTCCAGGGATTGACTCCTCAAATCCCCAGGTATGTATAATTAGTTCCGAAGCTAGTCACAAGAAAAAGGACTGCTCATTAACCAATGTTGCTATAAAAAAGAACTTGAATTAATTACACAGTTTCCAAGGAGTTATATGCATTGTATCAGATGGACTCTTCCATTTTTCCCCAATGTAACATGTCAACCAGTTATGAGAAGGACAAGGGTACGATGGAATAAATCCGATACCTGAACTCATATTCACAATTGAATCATCGAGTAGTGAATGATGTTTGATTATTGGTTAAAGAGTCAATTTATTAAAACCTGACACAATGAGATCAAAAATTCATTTTTCCCATAAATCGCATTTAGTTTCGGGTGCATTTCCAAATAGTTACAACATCTCATTTCATAATTTGGTAAATGTACACTTAGATAATACTATGTCCGACGTCCTCATGTCCATCTTTTGGATGCAGGTCCTTGCTATGAAGCACGAACACCTAAAATCAAAAGTGCCGATACTCTCCAAAAATATATCCCTCACTCATATCAAAAGTGCCCTATTTTTTTGAGTTTTAGTATTCCGACGCTCCGGGGACACCCTTAATCACACTCTAGACACACTAGGATTCTAGGACACTTGCTGGACACGTTGAGGGGTATCAAATCACATTGTAAGATATAGTTAGAGTTTTGGCAAGTCTTTCTTGAATGGTAGATGCTGATAAATTGGATTTAAAGAAGAATGTGAACGGTGAAATGCTTTTTGTTGAGCCACTCTTTTGAAATATTTAATGATTAATCTAAATAAAGGCAATTAAATTATAATTTATTAATAACGAAAGATTCATGTTTTGATTTTTCTTTATATGACAAAGTACATGAATATGTTTCTTAAAGGTGTCCCCACCATGTCATGTCCTCCAATTTCCGAAAATCTGCATGGCAGAGTGTCATGGTGTCTTGCGGGTCCGTGTAGGTGAGCGCTAAGTATGCATGTGCCCTAAAATTAAGGATTTTGGAGGTATACGCTTTTGAAGAATCGCCGGCACACAAAACTCATACGAGCGGCGATGTGACATTCTAGGGAACTCCTGACATGTTGAAAGAAGCTCTAAACAAAACTAAATATACCCTGTTGCAAATGCAAATGGCAGAGTCAATGCCACTACGAAGGTGATGTACTGATGTCAGACTCCATGGCACACGGCCACCTCAAGTAGCTCCCCAGAAATGCAATGCATCTTTTACGACATCATAGGTATCAAGCCAGATGCACCTTTAAGGAGATTCATGCTAAAAACATGATAGGCACCTAGGTTAAAAAGAAGCTAGAGTCCTGTCGACAAGCCCTAGCATTAAAGCTCCAATAGTGGCTTGACGACTGAAATGAGATCACTAAGGCAAAGATCCTCTTTAAAGAACGCGAGATGACAACTTGATCTAGCAGAAATGGAGGAAAGTTGTCCAATTCTTTGGACAATTATTTCCGCCTCAAGCCCTTAATCTCCAATGACCTCCTAGTGTTACAAAAATAAGGCATATCAGGTCCAGGGCCACTATGTCCAAAAGCCTTGCAAGTGACAATTTCCACACGTACTGTCATTTTGATTAGGAGTGTAGCCAACCTTTCTAATACAGGTTCTAAGATAAATGAAACACTCAAACAAGGAATATTGGCCCTCACCCTAAGGGGCAAGTCTAGTAAGCCACAAGTTAGGAGTTGCACTAATATTCTCTTCTTCCTTTCAACATGGTCTAAATATCCTCAGGCACCACAAAAAATTTATCATATCTGGTTCAGCATGCTTCCCTAGAGTCCAGGACAGTGGACTAACCATGACCGGTCAATCTGTAAAGTGCCCACAAAAAGTTGGTCCCTCAGCCAAGCCTATTGCCTAATATGACAAATTGAAACAATGTTGTAACTCACCTATTACATCAACAACTTATTAGTATCAAAAGACGAACAGCAAAAAGATCATAATCTTTAGTCTTTCGAAATTTAGACATATGAAGTAATGAAGCTCATTTAAAAGATTTTTGACAAGATGCATATAATTTGATGGTTACAAATTATTTGCTCAATCAGAAGCCAAATCACTACACAAACTTTATTTAACATTTGCAACGAATTTAATACTGTTAGGGAAAAATGCATCTAATTAAGAAGGAAGAGTACACAGGAAAGTAAATAACTTTATGCAAATGGTAAACATTAAACGGGACTAAACCTGAATGAGAAGAAACTTTGCTGTTTGACCACGTGGACGATGTAGCTCAATCTGCAAGATGTTCTCATAAAATAGCTCAAGCTTGTACTCAAGAGCAAGGTAGGACATGAAGAAATACAGCTTTCTTAGTCCAAAACCGAATTTGACAGAGATGTCTTCCCTTTCCCAGAGCACTGAAAACTTCTCTTTGGAGATCTGACATCCAAAATAAATAGTGGCGCTTTCCATGTAATGTGCATATTCCTTTGGCTTTGGCACTAAATCAAAGTTCTTTGTGGAAGCCTTCAAATAAGATCTTCCATAATACAGCTTTTGGTTAGCCAAGGAGATAATCTTATCAGCACTTCTGGCCGATGTGAATTGAACTATGGCATATGCTCTTGACCCCTTTTTTTTGGGCTCCCTAACGTCTAAAGCAACTACTGTTCCTCCGCCTGTATATCGCTCTATGAAATCCTTAACTTCTTCCCCAGACAAGACATAGGGAAACCCATACAATGAAATTGTCTTACCCATCCAATCCCAGAGGCTTTAACTGCAGTGTCATCAGCGTAAATACTTTGTCAGCAATTGCAAATAAGGAAGGAGAAAAACAAAAACAAACATACAGGAAAAAAAATTACAAGAAAATCATTCCCAGGAAATTACAAGAGAAAAAAGATGATTGGAAACTCAAGCAAGAAAATAAATAATAAGCTGATTCTGAGACACACCACTATCGGGTAACGAAAGGCTAAATATTAAAAAAAAAATCGTCCCACCATGGCCAAAAAACAATATCTACTGTAAGGAACTGTTCAAAGTTGTCGGTCACCTTATTCTTTAGATGGTTTAGTTAGATCACCGTTCTCAAAAGCTTTAGTTATTGGCACACTCATCCTCATAGCCTCATTTAAGCGCAAAGGCTTCCGAGAGCCTAATAAATGCCAAGCGCGATGAGGGAAGTAACAGCGCAATTTTCCACTATACAGGAAAAGGACAAATGATTCACAGTATATATGAGAAAGTTAGATATACGAAGTAGTAGTATATTTTTAGCCTTTATATTTCACTTTTGCTCCAGCCACAAAAACAAGAAACAAAGGCATTATTCATCTTTGTTAAAGTATCAAACTCAAAACCAGTTGGCACATATACTAGTTTAGGAGGTGATAGTCAACTAATGTAGGACAAACTCGAACACTACCCCGCACGTCCACCCCTTCTCGCACACATGGAGATAACTAATTTGGTTATCATGTTTAGAATCAGTGTTTAGCTTTTTCTGTTTTCTCTTTGTTTGTCCATTCATTATCGTGGGCCACTAGAGATGGTGGGATTGTATCTTACGTCCCTTGCACAAGTAACTAGGAGTGTAAATGAGCCGAGCCGAGTTTTGTAGTGTTTGAGCTCGGCTCATTTACTTTAGTGTCCTAAAGAGGGGCCTACGATACCTCGAAGTCGCACCTCCCTACGAAGTTTGAGACATTTGACGGGACTGGTGATCCTTCCTGCTGTCCCAGAAGATGACCCTTGCTTGTCCGAAATGAGAGATAGAATACCTAACCTGGTCTGCGAGGAGTAATTGCCCGAAGAAGGACGGCAATGACAGTTTTTGTGTCCCTAATATGAGAGTACTCATTAGTCTTTCCATTGTTAATAGCCGTATGATGTCGACCTGCCGAAGGTCTAAGGAAGGAAGATTTGTCATGTCATTCCAATGCAGTGCAATATTAGTAAAGCCGGACTAGTTTTAGCTCAAGCCAGCTCGTTTGTATACGAGCCAAGCCCTTACCGAGCCGAGCCCGGTTGATTTACTAAACGAGCCGAACCTATACAAACAAGCCGAGCTTTTTCGAGCCGAGCCGAGCTTTAGAGTGTTCATCTCAGCTCGTTTACTACGCGAGCCTAAAACTCGAACTCGAGCTCAACTCAATTACTAAACGAGTGAGCCTAGCCGAACCCTTAACGAGCCGAGCCTTGAGCTGCTCCAGTAACGAGACACTTCACCCAATTAAGCTGGTTAGATCTAGTTGTCCGAATACATTAAGCAAATAGAAAAAATGGGTCGAACAATATATGACAAGGTCTCCAACACCCTCCCTCCCGTGCAAGATTTCAAATAAAGTGGCAGCGTTTGTAACAGTCACTGGCAATGAAGCAATTGTGGAGTAAAACAATCATAAGTTCTCCTTTTTAAACACCATACTAGGGAACTCGTTAACAAATTAGAAAAGGAAAACTGTTTATATTTCTCATCGTTAGAGTGATGACGGAGAGTACTTGACACAAAAAAAAAAAGAGTGATAAAGTAGAGTCACTGAAAACTCATGCTAAGAGACATTGGGCTTTTAACAGTTTCTGGAGAACAAACTCTCAACTTGGCCACCATAAATAAAGTACGTACTCAATTTTTCCCTTCAGGTATAAATCTTTCTAAGATGTCAAGAGAAGTTTCTTCGTCTTGCGAATTCCAAAAGGTTTCAAATCCTTGATAAAATAATCCATGCAAAAAAATTTGGTTAAGATATGCCAGATTTCACCAAGTATACCAATGGAACCTAACCATACATGTCCTCCTTCCAAAGAAATTGAAGTGATCTATTAATTGACTAATAGTCGTTTCATGGCAGTTCTGTCTATCGACTTACGTTGAGTAGGATTCGACAAACCCGTAATCATGGGGCAGCAATTACAGGCCTGAAATTTTTTTCCTCCTTAACACAATATGAAGAAAATTTGCCCATAACATGTTTGGTTTTTTCAATTCATAATCACATTTTGCATTCCTTATTTTGCAAACTGGGGTTCAATACTTCAGTGGATTTGTTTAGTTTCTGGACACAAACAATGTTTATACTAACTTTACATACTTTCAAGTTGCTACTACAATTTATGTTTTGTTCTACAATTTTATCCCTCTTTTTTTTCTTCTTTTTTTTAAGCGCGCAAGGCACAGCTGTAGTGCTTCGAACACCTAGAGGCGAGGCGAAGTTCTTGAAGTGCATTAGAGGCGCACACCTCACGAGGTGCTAGGTTCATGAGGCGCCCCTCAGTGACTTTTCTCCAGATCTGTTTTATATCTAATCTCATCCATTGATTCATAAGGTATTACAACTTCAGAAGCACTACATAAAATCCTCCATATTAAAAGGGCTTTGATCAGTAACCCAAGCTGCAGGGTCAGCCCGGACTTTTAGGAGGCCTAAGGCAAATATTTTTATGGGGCCCTTTCACAAATCTCTATGAACAAAACATTTAGTAGATAAATTATATTTCTAAGAACAAATACAAGCATACATTATGTACCAATTTTTGGAGTTTGAAATTGGGCCTTATATCTCATTATGTACAATTTTTTAGTTTGACTATTATTAGGGTACCAAAATAGAAAGGGCCATTAAAATTCATAAATTTTAGGGGGCTAAAACAGCCACACCTCGAGCTCTAGCTGAAGGCCGACTCTGCCTAACTGCAACAAACGAGCACACGTTGTGAAAGGGATCTCGTGAACCGTAGGTATTGCTGGCTTGCTGCTGCTGCTCTGTTTTTATGTATACATGATGAGAACGAAAATGAAGTAATTGGTACTTATTGCGATTAATACGCGTGCATGATTCGTTATCTGATTGTTGTTTTACCTAAAGTGCTTCGAAACGTGTCAGCAGGTGCTAGGTAGGAACTGGAGTCCAGTATGGCAATTTATTATGCTTCCAAAGCTGAATTTAATATGTCAGTTTTTAATGGATATCATGTTTTGGTTAGTATTTGGTACATTTGAAATGTTATTTTTTACAGTATTCTGAATGTTAAAAGTATTTCTTATGTTGGAAATTTTTCCTATACTAGAATTCTTTTCCTTTTTTTGTAACTTGAGCCTTTCTTTGAAGAGATACGCGCTCTCCTTGCGCCTAGGCTCTAGGGAACCATGGCGCCTCAGGGCGGGCGCCTAGAGCCTTTTAGAACAGTGGTCCATATAGATAATTTCTCCATTATTATGAGAGGGAAAAAAAACTTGAAACATGTTTGATGTCAATAGCCATCAGGTCTAAAAAACTCTCGTACAATGTGCCAAAGTACAAATATAAAAGGACACACACTATACCAAAGCTTATTCAAAAGATTGATCCTCAAGCCAAATAGATACGAGTTAATAATCGAAGGATCAACTACGCTCGCCTAACCATCATAGCAACTAGGGCTGCGAGCCGAGCTTTGTATTAACTCAAAGGATCAACTAAGCTCGTTTAACCATCATAGCAACAATGGGTGCAAACGAACCGAGCCAGGTTAATTTACTTAACGGGCCTCTTTAAACGAGCCAAGGCCCAAGACTATACAAACGAGCCGAGCTTTTACGAGCCGAGCCGAGCTTTAGGGTGTTGAGCTTGGCTCGTTTACTTAACGAGCTTAAAACTCGAGCTCGACTCAATTGCTAAATGAGCCGAGCCACGAGCTGCTCGCAAGCAACTTGGTTCGTTTGCAACCTTAATAGCAACTTAAATACTGTAGTATTTTAACTTTGGACATGGTTTGGAGATATATATGTTGCTATGCGAGGTCAAAGTAGTTTTTGCAATTGAAAAACTTGAGAACATACATTAAAAAAAAGATTAGTCTCGTTCGCAAAATTTGCTGAAAAACAGTCATAACTTCTGTAATGAAGTTGTAACCGTCTTTACAGACATTACCTAACTCGAAAATCTGTTCCAGCTATGTATTTCAATCACAGCGCTATAGTGGTCGCCGTAGTTCGTGGTAACCATCAAAAGTGTCACATAACACTGGTGGCCCATTTTCAAACTATCCATACATAAAAAGAAGCAAAATGCAATTCTTGACAATGTAAACAGAGTGGCTTTAAACCAAGACCTCCCTAAATCTTATAGCTCTAAATCATGCTGGACCACCAACTGTTCCAAAAGCTTAAACGTTTAGAAAGTCGGTCCCAAAATGTATATCAAGCTCTCCAAACTTGAAAAAGAAACTGATATTCATTTTTCTTAAGTTCCAAAACCACTTCCCAATGATATCTTTTTTTTTTATCATTTATGAGTGAAACTTACAACCAAAATATTACATTACAATATTTCAATCATCTTATCTTCTATAGAAGTTACCCTTATGGCAATGATAAATATAAAAAATAATAAAATTAGGAGGAGTGATATGGTTACCGTAGATGGTAGCACTAAGGGGAAGAGTAGACCAAAATTAGGAGGTAGTTCAAAAAGACTTATTAGGTTTCATAGATATCACTGAACACGATGCCCTCGACAGAACTCAATGGAGATGACGGATTCAAGTAGCTGACCCCAATTGATTGCAACTTAAGGCTCATTTTGGTTTAGTTATTATGGTATGCACCAGCAATGTGAATTCATCCTTTAAAGGAATCTTTTTAGGTCAAAACAAGTGAACCTAATCATATTAACAAATATGGAAAAGTATTAAATGGATACATAGAACCAGGTTCACCGTCATTCCTAAGAGACAAGGGAAAAAAAAGTAAAAGCATTCGGTTAAATGATCTGCAAATAGTGGTGAACTTCATAGTTAAAAGGTCTTCCTAAGGTGTTTATCAACATCTCCAAACTACATGTGAAATACCTGGAATCGAGTCAATCACGGCTACTGTGCTACAATCAGCAATGTTAAGAATTTTCTAGTGGACATTTCAAACAACAACAGCTTCGATACACAAGGGTTCTAAATCTCCTTGCTTCCACAAGAAAATCATGACTTATAAGAAAAATAGGACTTCCAAGACATGTGTAACGAAAAAATCAAAATATTCTGTTTGTTATGTCGAAAATAAGCTAACAATTCTCAGAATGTGACCAAAACCTCATCACTAAAATTAAACACTGTCAAGGTCGGTCAAAATTCATGAGAATAACTGCAATTGGTACGTCCATGTATGTGTGAGATAAATCACACAAAAAAAATGCAAATTTGGCAAAGGCATGCTCAAATATAGAAAACTATCAAAAACCAAGTTGGAGACCAGAAATAAAAAGGACAAATATAAAAAATCCAAAGGTCATTGATGTTTGCATTCCTCAATTTTCTGTACGCACAGTTAATTGGGAAATGTTTTGGACACAGCTATATCCATAGCCGTCTGATGGGTGTGCAATCCATGTGCAGTCCAGACACATATGTCTGAACATATGTGTCCGTAGCACTGCTCTAGTTAATTATGCACAGGGATCTCCATTCTCTTTGGTTTTCCAGAACCCCCAGTCCCAATAAGTTTTCTCCCAATTATTATTCTCATTTCTCTCTCTCTCTCTCTCTCTCCACACATTATCCCAAAAAACTCCCTCAAAACCCAAAACAAACAAAGCCAAAGTTTGCCTTGAAAAGGTTAGTACACAATAACAAGTCCATTAATGTCCCACAAAGCCAAAGTTTACCGGGAAAAGGCTAGTACACAATAACAAGTCCATTAATGTCCCACCGAAGAGTGGATTTCTAGCATTCTAGCAACTGAATTTTTAAAAGTACCTCTGTCACAAAATAACATGTTACTATAAAAGGACGCGCAACTCTCCGATCAAAAAATAAAGAACTTCCGTCCATCATTTGTTAAAATTTCTTCGTACCAATTAAAAGAACTACTTGAGATCTTGAACTTGCTAAAATAATTTATAAAATTATGCATGAAAGTATCTTATTTTTTATCCGAAAATTAAAAGTATTCATGGAGTAATAGATTAGAATCTTGGGACGGATGGAGTAATTTTGTATGTTTCTTTCACTTAGGTTTCCAGAAAAAGAAACCAAGGATTAATCAAAATCACTAAATCAGGACACATACATCACATTTTGCCAAAACCCACAAATAGTAAAGCTTAAAGAAGCAAAATCAGCAACTAAAGAAGAGTTCGCATTGCGAGATAAAGACAGAATTCTCGAGATAGAAAGATAAACTGATGAAAGTTCATACAAGTGCAGAGGGAGACAGAGAGAGAGAGAGAAACTCACAAGAAGATGCAGTGCAGAGACCTCAACCGCTAGTCCGCTACTACAAATATCACACAAGCAGAACCTGTAAAAACTCAGAGAGTAGAACAAATATATACAAGAGAAAAGGACCCACAAACTCGATTACAGATGAAAGTAGAGTGAAAGATGCATTCTTTTCCACAGCAGTGAGAGAGAAAGTTGACTGGGGATTGACGATCAAACTGACCTCTTCCTCTCTCTCTCTCTCCTCGTTCTCTCTCCTTATTACTCCATTAGCTCCTCCCCCTCTCGCTTTCTCTCTCACCCTCCGCACTACTTTATATAGTAGGAGAACATGTTAGGAGAATATGATCCACTGTTACGCAGGACCTTTTATTCTAAGGGCCCGTTTGGCCCTCAACTAAGCTAACGTTGTGTTGGGAAACCGAATAGAAAAGAGAAAAAATTGGAAAAATGGTTGGAGAATCTCCACAGGAGGTAACAAAATCAAACCAAACTATATTTGAAGTTACACTATTTGAGTATAGCTTTTCTCAGTCTTCAAACTTAGGAGAGTGAAAAATAATTTTTCAAATTGTTACATCATCATTAGGGGAAGAGCTATTGAGAGGGAGATGTGACACGTGACACCCCAGTCCGATAGAACAATACAAATTATTTGTGAGACTCATCTCGATGTCTCAAATAAATTATCCAAACAGTTTATTTTGCTTCTAGTGTCCGTAAAAAATCAGCTTAAGTGGATATTTATAAAAACTTATTTTATTAAGATAACATTAATAAAAAGAACCTAGTTCCACCTGTTTCCAAAATTTAACCCCAAATTTTTAATTTATTCAAAACCTCACAGTTTCAAGCACATCTCAATTCGACCATTCCGTCTATCTTCGTCCACAACTTAACGGGGCGAGAGAGAGAGAGAGAGTGCTACAGATGTGAGGGGAGGAGAGAAGGTCACGAGTGAAAGAGGAAGAGGTATTGGGAGGTTGAGGGACGGCTTAGAGGTGGGTCAGGTGATGGTGGTGGGGTTATAGTGGCGGTACTAAGGTAGGACAGTGAGACAAAAAAAAGGGGGGGAAGAGAATGAGGGTAAAGTAAAAGGGGAAAGGAATTAAGAAGAGAGAATAGAATAAGGGGAAAGGAGGGGTGAGCAAGGTAGGGGCAGCAGGCGGCCATGGCAACCGCGACCACTGCTTCTGTCGTGCCGCGCAACTTCTAGTGTTGCTGCCTTTTTCTCCTTCATCTTTCCCAGCTATCTTTCAGCCTATCTCTCCTTTCGCCCTTCACAACACCCAACCACCTTACACCTGCATTATAACCACACCTCACCCATTGCCATAACAACCCACGAATGTCACCCTAGCCCACCTCTTAGGTTGTTTCCCATTCCCCCTGTACCTCTCCCTTTTCACCCGTGATCTCTCTCTCCTCTTCTCACAATCATAGCTCTCTCTTTCTCTCTCTCTCTCTGGTTAAAGGAAATAGAAAGAGAAAAGCGAGAAAGAGAACAAGGGGAAGGGAGGGTGATGAAGATAGGAGCAGCTGGTGGTCATGGCTTCCGCAACCACCACCACCTCCACCACGGCACAATTTTTATGCATAGCAGTTGCTCGATGCAACTTATATTGTTGCTGACCTTTTCTCCCCCCTCTTTTCAGCTCTCTTTCAGCCTCTCTTTCATTTTTTTCCTCTCATGGCACATAACCACTTTACACTTGTACCAGCATCGCACCCACCACCATAACAATCCACCACCGTCACCTGGGCCCACCTCTTGGCCGTCCCCCATTCTACCTCTTTCACTTGTGATCTATCTCTCTTCCCCTCACACACATAGCTCTTTCTAATTCTCTCTCTCTCTCTCTAGGGTTAAATGAAGGTTTTGGAACTCAAAGCCAACTTCCCCCGTTAAGTAGTGGATGGATATAGACGAAAGGGTCGAATTGGGGTGCACTTGAAACTCTGGGGTTTTATTTGAACAAATAAAAAACTTAGGGTTCGATTTGGAAAACAGGTGAAACTCTGGATTTTTTTTTTGTAACTTTCCCATTTATTAATTTATTTGTGGTCCCTATATTCATAAGGACCAAAAATCGAATTAATCAACCAAGTTTTCATAGAGATCCGATTGAGCTAATTTTTTACAAGAACCCATAAGGAATATTTTAAACATAATGAACTGTTTGGATCATTTACCTGAGACCCCTAAATTGAATATGTATTCTGTCGGTAAAAGAAGGATAGCTACAAGATGATTTTAGAGGAGTTCTGAATTATCTCATCTCACAATTCACATGGATTAAGACAAAGCTCTTTGATCAAACTAAGTGCTTTGAGTATTATTTGTTCTTTACTTTCTTTCATCACGAGTGTACTGGTGATTGTGCGACAGTAGAGTGGTGGTGGTGGTGGTAGTGATGGAGTAGTACTGACAATAGTGGCATGGTGGTGGTGGTGGCAGCGTAGTGGTGGCGATAGTGGTAGTGGTGATTCAACGATATAGTGGTGATGGTGGTGGCGATAATGGTAGGGCAGCGGTGTAATGGTGAAGGTTGTGGCGATGATGGAATATTGGTGATGTCGGTAGTATGGTGGTGCCAATGGCGGTGGCATTATGATGGTGGTGGTGTTGAAGGTGGTTGTGCTGGGTGGTGGCAGTAAATAAATGAGGGGTATACAATTACTGACAAATTCAGTCAAGATTAAGTAGGTACTAGACTACTTAATTTTTGTCACTTTTTAGACCTACATTTTAAAAGACACTTAAAAACATTAAGTACGATGGAATATGATTACCAAACCAACTTAATAACCTATTACTTAACCCATTCAAGGGTTGTTCCACAAAACTGGCATATTGCGTACAAGACAAGTCACCCTTTGACATCAACCCAATTCCAATCAATAAGCCATTGCAGTTTAAGTCAATTTGTGAAACACCCTATGAGTTTAAGTGTTGAATTAACTTATCAAACAACCCCAAAGGAGATCTCCTAACGTCAAATGGTTTCAAATCTCGAAGTGGCTTTTGGGGTGCACTTGTTGCAAATGGCTATTACATTTACCTAGTTTGTCATTGAAAATAAATTTGGTGTAAAGATTTGTTACCTTAGAGCATCTCCAGGAGACTCAACAAAGCTCCCGTGTGGCCGTTTTTAGCGAGAAAGCTTCCCAAATCAACACCCAGTAAGCTCTCTTCTCCCCTAGCCATCCTAATATTTACTACAGTGACTCACCACAAATCTTGAAGTACCGTAGCCTTGTCTCCTCCTCTCCTGTCGGCATGCTTCAACGGCGACTTCAACAGTCGTGACTTCGACTCACTATTTCGATTCTAGCGGCGATTCGAGTTGGGTTTCAGGCGTCTTCCACAATGAGTTCGGTTTCTGGCCGAAAAAAATGAGTTGCCAGAAAAATGATCCTGAAATTGTTTTGAGACATGAGGGTTGTAGCTCTCGTTAAGAATCAATTGGTGCAAGACCTGTCACCGAAGGAGTCCCGTGGTACTCGCATGCGCTGGTTAAAGGTGGCGCATGCAAGAGAGTAAGATCCACTCTTGGCGCTTGCTATGCACACACCCATGCAAGCAAGAAGATAACGTTGTGTTTTTTTTGTTGTCGAGGGAAATGACTAGTTTGTTGAGTAGATATGATATTTCTTTCCTAGCTACATGTATGACACTTTTCTAGCTAAAAATGACTAATTTTTTTATTTTAAAGACTGGTGGGGATGCTCGTATCTGTATCTGTACAATGGCCTACCCAAAGTTGCGATCTAAGTGGGGCTGTACAAAGACAAAATTTAAGGTCTTGTCGGTCCCATGTCAATTCCGCCCCAGCCTTTGAAGATGCTCTCGGAAGGAAATAAAAGTTGAATGTACTGTTTTGAGGCCGGTTTTCTTCACATAACTAATAACACAAGATTTGACACAATAAATATAAATCACCCATTTTGGAGTCTTACACAAATTATTAGAGCTGTTTAATTTGTTTAAGACATGCTTTTAAGAGTACCCGCGACACATCAATTCATTTGAATATCGAAAAGGGCTTGATCGGTATTTGTCCCTAAATTTGACAAGATAAAAATCGAATGAATCGATCAAGTCGATCAACCCCTTACCGATATCTAAATAAGTTAATTTCTTATGGGTACTCTTAGAAACATATTTAAACAAATTGAATGGCTCCGATCATTAGCGCGAAGCTCTGATTATTGTTATGTCAAATATTTTGTTATTAGTTGTGTGAGGGTAACTGAACCCGTAAAAAAAATAAAAAAATATACTAATAATCTGTACAACACCACGCACAACATGTCAATATGTCGTTGTTTACTAGTAGTTTAGTAGTTGGGTAGATTGATATTTGTCAATTTTGAATGAGCCAAGGTTACATGGACATATTATGCAAACATGTTGTGAAAATTACTTTTTTAGTTTTATATATAAGTCTTCTATTATCGGTCTACAGGGCTGCTAATAAATAAAGAAGAGGATAAAAAAAATACACGGATTTCGGTATACTTTTAACTCTTTTGACTTTAGAATTTTCCTTTACGTGTATATATATATCATGGTTCTTGTTTTTCAGTTGCGATAAACTTATTTACGGATGTGACACAAACCACCTGTGGGTCACACCATGCGATCATTGCAATAATCTAAATCGTTCATCTTGTAAACCCCGTAAAATAATGTTTTCACACAAAAAATTAACTTGATCGGACATCAATAGACGATAGGTATGTTAAAAGTTGAATTTTGATTTAAAAAATAGACGGTCATGGGCATTTTTTACTTTAAAACTATTGACAGAATCCAGACCGTATTTTTATCTTTTGTTTAAGGCATTAGATCCTCTCTAGTCCTAAAATGAATTAGACAGCCCAATTTTGGCATGTTTAAGGTCTTTTCATGCCCGTGTCAATGATCCAAACCGTTCATGTTTTAGAACACGTCAAGACCATGCTTCATTCAAAAAATGAAGTTAATCGAATACCGTTTGATACTGTTGTATTTCTCAAAAAAGAGAGGGAAACAATGGATCAAAACCCATTAAACCCATTTATCTCAAAATAAATTCATTTAGAACTTATTTAAAACAGTCTCGGATCAACTTTATTTTCAACAAGGTAAATGCCCTCGAGTTCTAAAAATTGAACATTTTTTTTATCATTGTCGCAA
>JAXBDA010001351.1:0-20048 GCA_036023075.1 Gaultheria prostrata | reverse complement strand
AAACCCATTTATCTCAAAATAAATTCATTTAGAACTTATTTAAAACAGTCTCGGATCAACTTTATTTTCAACAAGGTAAATGCCCTCGAGTTCTAAAAATTGAACATTTTTTTTATCATTGTCGCAAAAACGGAAAGGGCCCGGAAAGTGCCGAAACTAGACCATCGCTGGAGAGGATCAAGTTCCTTTCTTTAACGACGAAACCGCAAATGCAGGAAAATATGAAGTACTAATACTACTACTATTTTAATTCCTTACATTCATCATGGGTCCAAAAGTAAATCTGCTGATGTAATGTATATTACGTTGCTTTTATAGTGTCCTCCAATCAAAAGACAAAATCTAACGTCACGGGTCGATTCACAATTGCTTGCAATAGTCCTAAAGAAAAATGCTAAATTCCCATAAAAACTATCCAGAAAAGTGTTCAGAATTCAAAATTAATGGCTCATATTCACTTTCAAGTAAATTCGAGCCACTGATTTTGATTTTTGGGCATTTTTCTGGATAATTTTTCTGTGTTATGTATCAATGTTGAGTCCTAAAACTTGTAGTACTATGTTTGGCAGTGCTTATGGAGCACTCAGAGTGGTTTGTGAATAAGTTCATATGCGGTGGTACTCTAATGTGTACTCAATGAAGTAGAAGGAGTATTCTTTATTTATTTTGTGAACAAGAGTCTTATCTTTTGGAAATTTCATAACATTAAAAAAATGGAAATGCTAATGGGTGCAACATTGAAAGTAAATTTGTGGGTTGTACTTGTGTTTTAAAGTACACTTTTAACGTGCAAGTGTACTTCAAAAGTGTACTTTAAAGTACAAGTAAGACTCAACAGGTGTACCTTTCTGTATCTTTAACGGGTGCAAAAGGTGCACCCTTTAGCAAGACCCTTAAAAAAATACTTACTTTGGGTCCCACTTGAAACTGATTACAATACTACATTACTACCTAAATTTAACTAATGCGGTAAGAGTCATGGTTAGGAGCCATCATTGAAAGTTTGTATCAGGAGTCCAGTGAATATCACAAAGTTGAGCAAATAGTTAGCTAAATATTAGGAGTCATGCCTATGAATACGAGCCCATTATAAATATCTTTGGCCGCTTGGGGTCCCATTATATAATTAGAATAACTTTATGCTCTCTTTAATATGGGAATCAGGTGTAAAATATTCACATGTGGGGCTCAATTTGCAATTTAGCAGTCAATTATCTTAAAAAATTGAATCCCACCAATATCAAACTTTTCCTTAAGTAGGTTTCCTATTTCCTTATCTCTACCACTTTAACCATATCTTTAGTCTCAATCTATCTCTATTATAATATCCACCCAATACCAGTATGACTAATCATTTTTCCCTGCTATAGTTTGACTTCAAGATTTTACTTACAAGAATGGCCTAACATTTACCAATTTTCACCCCAACAATGCTTGGGATACACCACACATGCACCGCGACCTATTACTAGTACAAAAATCCGATAATAAATTACGCATATTCAATTATTAACTCTTGACATTTTCACTCCAATAGCATTCGTTAAGGTGATCTGTCTTGAAAAATCTCGGTTTTTTATCAAAACCTTTCATATTTTCCGGTCTTCATCTTTTTTTTTTTTTTTTTGCTATTTCGATTCATCCGACTCTAGAAACCAAATAATTGACATTCTTCACGAGAAAATGTAAATCTCCAAAAAAAAAAAAAAAACATACCTTAGCCAAGAAGAGAAACAAAAAAGTGACTGTAGAAAATGAAAAAGAAATGTTTGTTTTTTTTTTTTTCTGTCTGAGAATCTTCCTCGTTGATAGGACTTAGGAGTACAGTCATTGAAAGAAAAACAAAATAGTAAAAGGACTGTTAGATAAGATGGTGGGCCATGTTGTGCCGGGCAATTATCACCTTTCGGTTTTCTTACGGCAAAAATGTGTTGTTATATGACACAAAAGTATAAAGAGTGGGTTCCATTTTTGTGTTGTTATGACAAATTATGTTGTTAAGATAAGAGGTATTACAGTGGTGGTGTTAGAATATTGTTAAAGTATGAAAAATAGGGCCAAGCTTTTTCCCTTTCTCTCTCCTCTCTCCTTCCTTCTCCCTTTCTTTTTCCTCCATTTTTCCATTTCTCTCTCCTCCTCCTGCCAGATTCCTGCCCACTGCCCAGCGCCTCTCTCTCTCTTCTCTCTCTTCTCTCTTCCCTCCCTTAGTTAGCCGTACAAGTACAGTTATCAACTGAGATATTTTTTTTTTTTTTTTGCACGGCAAAAAAGGATTTTATTAATCAAATATCAAAGATACAAGATTAAACGGGGCAAGAGAAAACCAAAAGACCTCTCGAAACCCAAAAGATTGGAAGGTTGACAAGAAGACAACCAAACAACCAAAACAAAAACCTAAACCCCAACACCTAAACTCCGGACAAAACACCTGAAACAACCTCCTAAAACCAACCACGCCAAACCAACGAAACAGACAAGGAGAAAATTAATGGTTATTAACAGCTCTTGCCCTATTAAGGGCTTCCATCTCCGCAATCTTGCTTATGACCTCATTCTCATCACCATTGTAGCTAAGACCAAAGAGTTTGTCTACTTCCCATATGGCTTGAGCTTCATTTAACAGAATTTTGTTCCTGTTGTTGATATCCCCTGATGAAATAGATGCAGATAGAGCAGCAGATGCCACCGCTGTCCTTAAAAGCACACCCTTCTTTTTTTTCCTCCCCTTGATTTCACCTGTGTTTACTCTAGAGTACCCCAGAATTTCGTCTATATTCTTTCTGAATCTTTTCCTTTCAACTGAGATATTTCTTACACCCCTTTTTCTGACCCTAGCCACATATTAACTACACGATTGAGACCAAAAAAAAGGAAAAATGTTGTTAACTGACTATTTCTTACCTTATTTCTTACACTATTGTCTTTACTGGAGATGCCCACCCCAAGAAAATACAGTAAACAGGAAAGAAAGTTGGGTGAAACTTGGGCCTTTGTTCATTTTGTGTTTCAAGACCGGTTTTCTTAATTATTATCTAATTATTATTTATATTTTTCTCTCTATCTCTCTCAAATCATTAATCTCTATTTTTTAATTATTATCCCTATTTCTCATTCTAATCATTATAAAAATCAAAACTCAAACCAAACACAACCCTTGAGGTCTTGGTCAAGGAACACGGTTGTAGTGCGGCTTTTGAATTGTTGATCCCGCAGTCAACGGCTCAGATTTCATCTTGGCACTTGCATGATCCAAGCCATTCATTGCCGAGATGAAATCTGTGTCGTTCATTGCCAAGATCAACGACTCGTGTGCCACACTATAGGATTAATTAGATTATTTTGTCGTCCTAATTTAAATTTTTTCGCATTTTTTAGTTCTGCGTCGTTTTTTTTTTTGTGAATTGTTGATTCGCCTCAAGAAAAGGAATCTAGAAAGTAAAAAATTATGATCAAAATCTAAAAAAAGTTCACTAAAGACAAAAATTATCGAAATTTCGGTGGATTCTTGGATTATTTTTTTCTTTATTAAAAAAATTAATTTGATTAATAGTAATTTTTTACTTTTTAGATTACTCTCATCGAAACAAGTCAATAATCACAAAAAATCGGTACAATAACAAATACAAAAAAAATTAATAAATAAAAAAGAAACCTGTTTATTTATTTTGCCAAAAGATGCGATCGGTGAGCATTTTTCCAAAGTGCCTTCTCTACAAAATTTTAGTATGGAACAATCGACAAAGTGTGTTTTCCAATTCTAAATGAGTTTTGGTAGTGGATGATTGAATTGAGGTGTACATAAATTTACTCGAACATTCTATATTATAAAAGAATAAAGGAAAAAAGTGATGTCACACTAATGTGTAGCAGAAAGGATCCTGGTGCATAACTTCAACAATAGAAAATAATATGTAGCCATTCAGCACAATAATTATCTCGATAATTGAGGCCTTTTTTTTTTTGGATCAAGATAATTGAGGCCTTCATTCAAGGTTTTATAAAGGTTCCATTTATCATTACCAAAGAAACCCACATAATATTATAATGTTTTCTTGAGCATTGCCCCAAAAACCTTATGAGTCACAAAGTCCTTGGGGTTTGACCCAATGGTAGTGTAGAGAGAGGACTTGGGGTGCATGTAGTGAGTAACTCACTAGAAGCGTATAGTGAGAATCTTTGTTGTCCATTTTTATTTGGACGGTCCGGATCTTAAATAAATTATTCGCACGAATAGTTTATTTCAAATCCGGACCATTCAAAACACATTTAACGGACAAAATTAACTCACTACACCCTATAATCACTACAGAGCCCACTCACGTAGAGAGCATGAGATCTAGGGTTCGATTCATATGGACATGAGGATGACTATTCTAGTATTTTAATTCATACTAGCGGAACCAGGGGCCAATAGTGAGTTTGCTCACTACATTCGTGTAGTGAGCAATCACGGCTGCCGGTTAAGCAATTAACGGTTCAGATTAAATTTATTTATTCCGACCAATTTACATTTAGGATAATCTCATTTAATCTGGATCGTTGATTGTCAACCGACGGCTATGATTGCTCACTACACGGATACGCGGGTGTAGTGAGTAGCATACCAACATCATATCGTCTTCGGAAATTAAAAAAAAAAAACTTTATGAGTCACGAGATCAAAACAATGTAGAAATGTTCCAAGAACCACTAACTTCTCAGAAAACAGTATTGGGAAAAAGTTGGTAGTAGTACTATAAAGAAAGAACTTGGTTGCCAAGCAAAGATTGGGGATTGGATAGTAGAGCATATAGGTACTCACTACTCACCATCATTATCATATCTGGACAATATGCAAGTGTCCAAATAGCTCTCATGTGAAATCCCTTCAAAGTTACATGGTGGAGGTCCACATCCAGGACATTGTACACCATGATCCCGAGAAAAACTTGGGTGCGGAACAGGTAAGAGTACATGTGGTGCCGAACTCACCTCTCAATCTTTTAAAAGTGCTTTGAACGGTTGAGATGGTGATTGGTACCACCATGTGGTACCCGTTCGCATAAGCGACTCTACATCGACTCTAAATGATCACTTGAACACTCTAAAAAAAGTTTTTTTTTTTAGAATACATGACATGTAATTTTTTGTAGTTTTATTTGAACATTGTCATTTTTGAACACCTAAGCTAAAAATATTGAACACCTTACGCATAAATATTGAACACTTAAGCCAAAAAAGTTTGAAGAACTAACTCCAAAAAATTAGTCTACAAACCAATCCAATGTAAAGAACCCAATTAAAAATCGTAAGAGGCTCCATAGCTTTCCATAGATAGTCAATTGAACAATCAACTCAATATCTCCAAAAAAAAATAAGAGTATAGGTCAAAAAAAAAAAATCTGCGTGAACCAATTCGCCAGACAATTTTCTACAATAAAAATTAATGTGTTCATCTGCCAATTTTATTTTATTTGGCCTAAAAAATAGAATTCGCCTAGAACATGCAATTCTAACATAAATCTTACGTATTTTTTGTACTATTTGGTCTCATTATTCAAACTATTATAATAAAAAAATGTGTATATATGGCTAGTGAGTAGTGAATAGAGCTAGTAGAGTTAAGGTAATTTTTGAACACCCTGTTCAAAATTCCTAGAGCCACCACTGCCGTTCTGGCACCCAAGTTTTTCTCTATGATCTGAAGAGACATGAAAATGATTTCACAAGGGCTAGGCAGGACATGTAAGGCCCATAGGCTATGCTTGGCTAGTTGGGAGAAGTGCCGGCTCATTAGTTTTGGAGGCCTGAAACGGACTTATTAGATTAGGCCCTCCATGTATTTTGCATAATAAAATTTTTCAACACATACCTTCATAAACAACCATTACAAAATAATTACCATTGAACAAATGTAAATATATATAGTTATCATGTTCGGGGCCCCTATTTTTTCACTATATTTTTTAAGGGGCCCGAAGCGGTGGCTTCATTGGCTTATGCCATGAGCTAACCCTGATTGGGAGTAAAAACAAGTTAAAATGGATTCATTTGATTGGTCAAATTACTACATGGCTAATTTGACCACAAATCTCAAAATAGTCCATTTACTGCTTTGAGTATAAGAATTGATACATGGAGTACCTATTTACGGAGTATTGAATAATCAATTCGTCAAAATAAAAGATACAGAACACCTTAAAGTTATCATGCTGAGAATTCCCTCATTATAAGTTAAGAAAAATGCTGAAAACAGTCCCAATTAAGGTTCAAAACATGTGTTAACATGTGGGAAAAACAAAAGTATAGAAATGTGTAAAAATTTATTGAAAAGGAGTATTAAAAAATACGTTAGAGTATGTGTTTTGGTCATCTTCATCGGCGCGGTAATTCCTTGAACTGTCAATAAAAGAACCCATACGCTAAAAGATGGATGAGAAGTAAAACTTGTAAACGTAAAAAACATAAAGGGCATAAGCTTACTTGATACTGTAAATGAATCTGTAGCGGCCCATACAATGGGAGCACGAACCTGGTTCGTTCGGACCAGCCCAATAGCGAGAAAGGCCTGAGGGCCCAACGGCCAAACCCTTTACCGGAAGACGGGCAGTTTGGCCCTAGCATAGCGGGCGGGGCGAGACGTTGGGTTGAGGCGCGGAAGGATGACGTGCGATACAAGGTGGAGCCATGTCGGCGTTGAGTGAGATGGCTAGGTCATGTAGGTCTGTCGCTCGGCAATGCATAATTCAATTCGAGAGGCGGTTATTAGCAATGTCATGAAGGGCACGAGCTAACTTGGAGCCTAAGTCAGATCTCTCTATATAAAGTACTATTCTAAATCATTCTAAATCCTAGAAAGGTACAGTGTTACTGTTTCGTTCTCTTAAGTTGAGACTGACTTAGGCATGGGAGTGCCTTCCGGCTGATTACGGCCGGTTAGGCACGAACTGATACTGGGAGGGAGGTTTAGATCCAGAGGAATCCGAACCAGGGATCCAGGGACCAGAAGAGGAACCGCATCATACCCCAACAAAAACATTTTGAGCTTAATTCCAAGAAAATAGCAAGAAAAACCAAGCCAAATATCTTTCCAATAACATACTTCTAATTACGAGATTCATCATCAAATTCCAGCAATTTACATGAATCCCAAGTTCCAATCGCACCACGAAATTATATCTACATCAAACAGTTCAGGCATATTTACACAAAATAAGAAGCAAAGACACAATCGACACACCAACACAATACAGTATCAAACAGTCGGCCACCACACTGAAATGCTTCAATCTAAAAACAATCAAAAACAGGACAACCAAATTTCTAACTCAAGTTCAACCCGTGACCGAACTGCCGTTCGAGCGATGACTGACGGAGAGCCCTTCTATTGTTGGTGGCTTTATCTTTCTTGATGTGGATCAGCTTATCGTAGACACACCACGGGAAACTAATGAAGTGGACCTGGTTCATTTCCACGTTATATCGACCCCAGTAGCTAGGATGATAGGTAACATAGTACCAAGCGGACGCTTTCGCATAAACATTGTCACCTTCAGCATCTGCGTTGAACCACGTCTTCGCTTCCTTCCTCAATGACCTCACGGCCAATCCGATGTCTTCCGCGTCCTTCTTCCGGTCGAAAGATGTCGACTTTCTCATTATACAACCGCTTAGTAGTTCTGCTTCCGTGTTGATGTCATAGTAATCCATTAGGTTTCCCAACTTGTAATCATACTCTGTTTTGTAATCAAAAGCGTCGTCTAGATAATCCCTGAAACCAACCACTTCCAAATCGGGATCATACGACCTCCAAGCCACCTCCCTTGTGAAGGACTTGGTAGAGCTCGTTTCTGGGGCAATGTCTTTCACGGCTCGGAAAAGCTTTCCGATGACGCCTTCTGATTTGTAAGAAGGTTTGTCGGGCTTTTCCATGAAATCTGGATACGTTTTGATGCGCAATTCACGAGGTACCTGAGCCGGCACACCAGTTTTCGCGAAGTCAACTGCCTTCGAGTGTAGCTCTGCGAGAGTGATACACGGAGCGCTCATGGCTTTTTTGGGTTCACTGTCTGCAAAAACCGTATGAGCACTGTCTATTATACCCAGACTGTCATTGACAATATAGTTCGTGAAATACTCCTCGACTTCCTGCAGGGCAACAACAGTCAGTAAATCTTCTTCTGTGAATAAGAAAAGCAAGATAATGAAGGACAGGAGTCACAGGACGAAGAAACGTTTCTTCACAGTAAATTACGTTTAAGGCATGAAATAACAAATCAACTTGCGACTATTGAAATATATCACAATTGTGCCAAGTGAACATGATAATACTTTGTGATGTTGTGCTGTGAAAGCAAGAAAGTAAAAGACAACACACAACCCAAGCGATGAGAGTCGTTGGCGAACATGAAACCTAGGTGGCAAAACTTCCATGTACGATGACATAAGTTCAAAAAGTGTGACAACATATTATACTGTGCATGTGTCATCTTTCTGCTCGGTGTTCTTTGTCGTATTATTTTTACAAATGAAGAGAACAGCTTCCTCCTAAAATGCGTGGAAAGTAGTACCTCGATCATGACATCGTGATCCAGCTCCACAGTTGGTACAGGGGCATAATTCATGGCAGGGATTTGCTCAGGTGGAATAAGATCAGGGTCCCAGCAAACAAAATATAGGTCTCCATCCAAATCGCTTCCTGAGCATTCATTTGGATGAGGTCTGAAACCAGAGACCTAAAGTTAGAAACTAACAAAATTGTTTATATACTATACCCGTCGCTTATATCACGATTCACGAGTGACTAAGTTAATGTTAAATATGGCACCACGTAGACAGTACTCTCTAATTACACTTAACAATTGAAGATATGAGTACAGTATATCATCCAATAGAGAAGTAAAAACTAAAATGGTAATACGCCAAACAATCATCCATGTGAAAGAATGAGAAGGCATCCATGACATGCTATAGTGGAAACCATAGGCGTGGCTAGAGAAAGTTCTCGGGCTACATGCATAACACCTTGGGATCCCGAGATCCCCGACTAAATAAAATTCCAATGCTTACATCCCTTTCTAGCAATGCATTTTAAAGACGTGACAGTAGGCAAACTAGAAAATATCACTACTGATTGGAACGGGCACTATGGATAGGTGTATAGACGGTCAATGTGATATCCTGGATCCCACATTGCAACGCTAGAGAAAACTGAAAGGCTATACTTGCAACATCTAATGCCTTTCTAGTTAATAGTATGCTATAAAGTCACAACCCTTGGCAAAGAGGAGAATATGGTTATTGTCAGAACATTTCCAAAATATTTAATGGATATTATGTGTAATTATCGGTGAATGGTTTTAGTCCAAAAGGTTTGTCTACTCATGTTAAATGAATAGGCGTGATTATTGGATTTAAATGCAAAAGGTGTGTCCATTCAGGTTATAAGGAGATACGTGATTGTTCGTGGTGGTCACAATGACTTAAATACTTAGGTGTGACTATTGGTGAATGGTCACAATCCTATGCCTATACAAAGGCTAGGGGTTGCATCTATTAAGATAATAAGAAAGATGAACATTAGGAAATTCTCATTAGGAAATTCTCTCTAGAACTCTTTCCGTCATACTCATTATTGGGGGCTCGCAAAGGCCGAAGGTATTCTAGTCTCTTTTTGTTAGTGCATGACCCAGTTAGACAACAGTCCTTAAGACTGGGCTTCATTGTATCTGGGGGACGGATTCGGGTTAATCCGGTACACACCAGATTCTCACGGGTTGGTGGAGGCGAATATAGTCTTAAGGGCAACATATATGACTTGCCTTGAAGCAACCATTTATTTCCTCCAATTTTATCCACTTCCATCAACTATACAATATTTGCACCCCAACAATTACCTTGGGGGAATTCTTATAGCATCACATGACAATGAACTCAAGGACATGTACTGTAATGCTGGACGTATTAAGTTGGTCTCATAGGTGATCTAATTGTAAGAACAAGAACATGGAAAGAAAAATATGAGGAAAACTACGACAGATAATTTGGATAGCAAAGACTTCTCTATTTTCTTATCGAATTTATGCATAGAAAGAGCAAAGTTCCATATACCTCGGAAGCAATCAATAATAATGAGGGAAAAAATGTGTTACTGAATTTGTTAGAACCAATTCTAGTTTTGAACATTCACAACTCAAATATTGGCCAGAATCACCAAGTTCAATGAGTGATATTTCACCCCACCGAGAATGTAAAGCAGGACACTAGTACTCTATAACCTGAGTCAATGAAAAGATTCTAAAAAGGAGATTATGATATATCACTTACCTCATGCCTTTTTGGGGGAAAACAACACAATCCACCATGTGGTGCAACGCTGAAACATCAACAGCCGTTAAGACACGAACGTCACCTGGGTGCAAGCAAGGGTTTTTAGCAACAAACACCTTACCCCTAACAATATGATTACCTTGGTCTGAGTTGCTTCTATTAAGCTTATGAAGGGAGTTATCATAAATTGACCTATTTCCAGCCTCAGAAATTTGTACAAATAACTCTCCATATTCCAATGTTCTGGTTTCATCAAGACATCCCATCAGCGACCTTCCTCTTGGAACAAATATCCTTGTTCTCATCCGTATTTCGAACAACTTCGCTGCCCTGAAGGTTTGCAGCATCATTGAGAGGAATGGTTCAGCATCAGGCTTGTAGCCACATAGAAGCATTTCCTTAAGAATGTTTGTGTTCTCTCCTGGGGACATTAATTCCAATGCATCCTGAGCCTTTAACGGATCTGTTAATATGGTATCCAGTTGTCTTACCGCTTCCCTTTGCTTCACTTCAAAGATATTGTCATTAACCCCAAGGGTAGACAAAAGGGTGATCACTTGGCGATTCAGGAAACAAGGCTGATATTTACTCCATGCCAAAACATCCAACTTCGTGTTTTTGGATTCGTATTTGCACATACTCGGTCTTAAGGACATCTTTGTCCATGATGTGGGATCCACAGCCACAACTCCTTTGTAACCGCCATATCGGATTTGGAAGGCAGACGGCGTTGAACTTTTAACCCCACATTTCTTGGCCACTCTATGAGCAAAGTCGGCAGACATTTTTCCGATTCCATCAGAGAAAACGTATTTGATTCCATCATGTAAAATCTCTACATCTCGAATAACTTCAATTTCATGCCTACCAACACTTAAGAGTTTCCGTGGAGGAACTGAAAGATTGACCAAGTCTTGCGGCATATTTTGCCACGTTTCTAATATGATGAAAGTCACCCATCCAGTTTCTTATGTCAGTAGCAGTAAGCCCATTTCTTGAAGCAAACATCCATGCAGAAGTATCACGTAATTGACTTGACGAAAAGGCAAGAAAATCAAACTTCTTGTTTCCAATAACGATGCCGGCCCTGAGAACCGATAATATCCGCCTATAAATTTGGGTTCTTTCCTCACTTGAAAAGGGTGTCCGTGGTGATAAATCAGTTGAAAACATCTTCCCCAATTCCTCATCCACGAAAGAAACCCGAAGGAAATTCTCAATATCTTTATGATATTGGCGTAATACCCGATTAGACATATTAACCTCTGGACCACAGAAATACACTTTGCAAGGGGTTATTTGAACCCTGTGTACATACACCAATCCATCATCTAATGTCATGGTAGGTGTTCTGGGAAGTTTTCTTGCGCTGTGGTATTTTTTGTATTCCTCTTTGAGCCACCTCACAGGTTCATAGCAGCATTCCTTTAGATGATATAGTTCTTCTAGGGCATGTTCAATACGTCTGATATTAATGAACCGGGGATCAACCAACCTAAAGAAGTTGATAACCAGTGTGGGTCCCGCTAGATACCCTTCTTGAACCAACATGCAGATCTTAAATAGTATTTTATATGGCAATTCAATTCCATTAGGTGGACTAACAATGGGTACTAAATCCAAATTGCAAGAGAAAGGGAAACCAGTCTTCAGCATGAACGGCCCTTGATGTTCTTTGTACGAAGGAAATATTCACTCAAGTCCAGAAGTTGAACAACATATGAGAGCTTCAAACACAGGGCTGTAGATTGGCCAATGCAGTTCAATGAAGTGAAATCAGTGGCCCTAACCCATTGGTCTTCAGGAGTTCCCTTAAAATAGTTGTAAACAGATTCTTCACATTTCTTGTAGATCCGAGGAGCACCAAGCAACTAGCATACAAATAGGGCAAAAATAAGACTTCCTTGCAATTTATGAGAAGTTGAAGTAATTGTGAACTGATATAAATCAGATAAACAGAACAACTCTAAGAAGGATACTGAATAACATGTGTTGTCCAGGCACCCATCAAACAGGCAAAAACTTTCAAGGCAAAGAAGTCAACTGGATTGCATATTCCATACATATAGTTGGATTAAAAAAACAGGTTAGAAACAGGTAGCTTAATCAAGGAGCGGAAACAGGTAGCTTAATCAAGGAGCGGATTGACTCCTTACTCTAAAAACATGCATGTGAGTATTTCCTAATAATGTGGGAGGGAAGTCCAGGAATTGACTCCCCAAATCTACAAGGTGTGTATTGCGACAAATTATATGGGAGAGAGAACTGATGTGTATTTCTAAATTAATAAGAAAGGTTACAATACTCAAACTTAAATAGAGAAAACCTATAATTGTATACCTAAAATAGAAGATTACAGAGAGATATGATTACGCCTAATCTATGCCTTAAATAGAAGATCACAAAGAGATATGATTATGATATTATTATGAAACGATTCTATGCCTAAAATAGAATATATGATGAGATCACGATACATATACATTCACATGTATATCAGTGGATCCTGGTTATTTGGCGCAGTAGCAGGATGTTACTAGAGGGATTGTTCATTAACCAATGATGTTACCAAAGAGTACTAAAATTAATTACATAAGGCTCCAAGGAGTTATATGTATGCCATTAGATGGAGTCCATTTGGGTGTCAAAGTGCCTGTGTCGGTGCTACATAGATCAGCAATTTATCAGTATCAATTGACTCACATAAAAAAGATTATAAGCTTTAAGCCTTTCAAATCTTTCCAAATAGTTGGCACATTTGAAGTTATGATGCTCTCTTTTGTAAAAAGATTTTAGACAAGCTGTGATGCATGGTAGTTTTCTGGTTAGATAGGCACATTACAAATAATATTGTAATCAGAAGCCAAAATCACCACACAACCTGGACAGACAGATTATTAACCTATGCAACGGATTTAACACTGGTAGAAAAAAAATCCAAATAATTCAGAAGGAAGAGTACAAAAGAAAGTAAATAACTTAATGCATATGATAAGATTCTTGGGGACTAAACCTGAATGAGCAGAAACTTTGTTGTTTGACCAGGTGGAAGATATAGCCCAATCTGCAAGATGTTCTCATAAAATAGCTCAAGTTTGTAGTCATTACCAAGGTAGGATATGAAGAAATAGAGTTTTCTTAGTCCAAAACCAAATTTTGCAGTGATGTCTTCCCTTTCCCAAAGCACCGAAAACTTCTCCTTGGAGATCTGACATCCAAGACATATAGTTAAACCTTCCATAACATGTGCATATTCCTTTGGCCTTTGTACTAAATAAACGTTCTGTCCGAAAGCCTTCAAATAAGAAGATCCATAAGACAAATTTCTTTGGTTAGCCAAGGAGATGATCATTTTAGCACAACTGTTAGTTGTGAATTGAACGATGGCATATGCTCTGGACCGCATATTATTGGGCTCCCTAACCTCTAAAGCAACTACTGTTCCTTCGCCTGTATATCGCTCTATGAATTCCTTAACTATATCCCCAGGCAAGACGTTGGGAAACCCAGACAGCTTAATTGTCTTACCCATCCAGTCCCAGGCTTTAACTGCAGTGTCATCACCGAAATACTTTGTCAGCAATTGCAACTAAGGAAAGAGAAAGAAAACGAACAAACAGGAAAAGAAATTAAAAAATCATATCCTACAAATTACAAGAAATAAAAAATGATTGGAAATTCAAGCAAGAAAACAAACAATTAGCTGATTCTGAGACACCACTTGATGTATTGAGCAATGAAAGGCTAAATATTAAAACAAAATAACCCCAAAATGACAGAAAAACCAATATCAAATGCAAGGGACAGTTCAAAGTTTTCAGTTAAAAAAAGAAAAGAAAAAGGGGGCCGTTCAAAGTTTTCAGTCACCTAATTCTTTAGATGCTTTAGTTAGATCACTCTCCTCAAAAGCTTTGGTTATCAGCACACTTGCCCTCGTATGCTCATTTAAGCGCAAAGGCCTCCAGGAGACTAAGTGCCAAGCGCCAAGAGTGAAGTAACAGAACAACTTTTTCAATTTAATGGAAAATGATAAATGATTCATAGAATCATACAGTGTATAGCAGAAAGTTAAATATATAAAGTAGTAGAATATTTTTAACATTTTTATTTTAACTTTTGGTTCAACCCCAAAAACATAGAACGAGGCATTATTCATCGTTGTTAAAGCATCCAAGTAAGGAACTGTTCAAACATTTGGTGTTTTCCCTTTTGTTCATCCATACGTTATAATGGGCCACTGGAGATGACAGGACCGCATCTAATGTCCCTCGCACAAGTAACGAGACACTTTACCCAACAAAGCTTCTTAAATCGAGTCGTCCAAAAACATTAAGTGGACAGGAAAAATGGGAAGAACAATAAATGAAAAGCTCTCTAGCACCCTCCCTCCCGCGCAAGATTTCAAATAATGGCGGCAGCTCATGTAGTAGTCACAACAGCGATGGAGCAATTGCAGAGTAAAGAACTATAAGTTCTCTTTTTTAAACCCATATTTAGGGAACCCAGTCAAAGAATTACAAAAGAGGGAACGGAAAACCAATATTTGGGAATTCCAATAAGTTTCAAAGCTAGAAGAAAGGAGTCACTCAATTTCCTTGATAAACTAACCTGTATTTCTGTAGATTAGATATCACACAGATCATTTCTACAGTAATATAACTAAAACTCTATTTATCAGTATCTCATCAATTTCGAACCACAAACAGATAAAGCAGGTAAACTAGAAGACAATTAAACCTCTCCAGACTGTAGAAGATCGCATCGAGCCCATGTGTGCTCCACAAAGTATACAAAATGGAACCTAACCATACATGTCCTCTGATTATATCTTCCAAGAAATCAAAATGATCTATTCGATGTTAATAGTCATCGGGTCAAAAAAAAAACTCTCGTACAATGTGCCAGAGTACAAATTTAAAGGGACAGACACAATGCCCATGCAAATTCAAAAGATTGATCCTCAAACCAAATAGATCTGAGTTAAGAATCAAAGATCGAGCGAAAACAAAAATGTAACACTTTCGAGTGGGAAATATTGTTACACTTAAATAAGCACGTCCAACCATCAGAGCAACTTAGACAATGTAAATTTGAAGTTTGGACACAGTACGTATATGTAAATGTAGCAATGTTTGAATGTGATTTCAAAGTACTTTTCGCAATGAGAAAACATGAAAATGTGTGGAAAAAAGTGTTATGTGCACAATTTGCTGAAAACAGAGTCTTAACTTCCTTAACGGTCTTTACCGGTGTTATCTAACCGCAAAGGCTGTTACAAATATTATTGCAGTCACACCACTATAGTCGTTGCAGCAGGTCGTGGTAACATCCAAACGGTTACATTACACTTGTGGTCCTGCGGCCCATTTTCAAACCATCCATCCATAAAGACAAGCAAAAAGCAATTGCCGAACAAATGTAAGCAGAGTGACTTCAAATCAAGATCTCCCCAAACCTGAGCCCTGACCACATGCTAGACCACTAACTGTTACACAATGTATATCAAGCTCTCTGAACTTGGAAAGAAATAATAATAATAATAATAAATAATAAAACAAGACATTCATTTTTCTTATTTTTTGAATTCATTTACCGATGATATCTTTTATTTGAGCATTTTCTCTTCCACCTAGTTTTGATCCATGACGTCCTAAGTGATACCACCAAAATATGAAGTTACAGTATTTGAACCATCTTATCTTCAATCGGTGCAACCCCTATCATAAGGATGAATTTAAAAAATAGTACATTTAGGAGGAGTGATACGGTCACGTTAGATGTTAGCACTAAGGGGAAGAGTAGACCAACATTGACTTTAGAGCCAGTAGTTCGGAAAGACCTAGGTTTCTTGGAACACATGATGCCCTCGACAGAACTCAATGGAGACAAGGGATTCATGTAGCCGAACCCAATTGATGGGTACTTTAGGCTCAGTTTGGTATAGTTATTATTCTATCCACCAGCAATTTAATTTCATCCTTTAAATCCATCTTTTTGACAGGTCAAACAAGTGGACCTAATGATATGAACAAATATGGCGAAGATTAAATGCAGCCACATAACCAAGTTCACTGTCATTCCTAAGAGACGAGGGAAACAAAGATTAAAAACATTCAGCTAAATACTCTGCAAATACTGGTGAACTTAATAGTTTAAATGGTCTTCCTAAGGTTTTCTTATATTAACATCTCTGGACTGCATAACGTGTTCACTGTACGGGGTTTCTAAATCTCCTTGCTTGCACAAGAAAATCAGGCCTTCAAAGGAAAAAAAATAGGACTTCCAAGATATGTGACGAAAAATCTAAATATTCTTATGTTCATCGAAAGTAAGCTAACAAAGCTCACTGAATGTAACCAAAACCTCATCACTAAAACTCACATTTCAAGGAAGGTCAAAATTCATGAGAATATCTGTAATTGGTGCTTTCATGTATGTGAGATAAATCCACAAATACATATATGCCAATTTGCCAAGGCATACTGAAATAACAGAGGGAAACCTTGAAGAATGGTTTTGGTAAGAGAAGAGAAAAACTATGGCCAACCAAAACTAACTGGAGATTAACAAGTAGAGGTACACGTAGAGATCCGCGTATGGATCAGCTTCTTGAAAATTTCTATCAAAAAACAACTTGCAAACCAAAGTAGGAAAAAAATTAAAAGCACAAATATAAACACATCCAGAGGTTATCGATTTTAGACTCAATTTTCTGTAGGCAAAATTAACTGGAAAATGTTTTGGTTTATTATGTCTGAAGCCGGCACAGGTTGCAAATCAGCGTGCATTGTACGGCTCCGGACACATCTGTCCAGACATGTGTGTCCGTAGCACTGCTCCAGTTACTTATGCAGGGGTATTAACTTTTCAGTTTGCGATGAATAGGTTAGTACACAATAACAAGTGCAAATAATGCCCCATAAAAGAGTGGATTTCTAGCATTCTACCAACTGAAATTTTGATACCTTTTATGTTTCTTTGTCTCGGGTTTCCAGATAACGAAGTGCGCGCAAGATGGCCAGATGGTTATGAAAAAAGGTTTCAACAAAACGAAACCAAAGATTCATCAAAATGACTAAATCAGGACAAATACATTACATTTGGTGAAAACCCACAAATAGTAACGCTTAAAGAAGCAAAATCAGCAACTAAAGATTCCCCTTAATGCCTTTTCAATAATTCTTTACTAAAAAAATCAGCAACTAAATTAAAGAAGAGTTCACATTCCGAGAACCATACGTGGTATAGAGACAGAATCCTAAAGACAGAAAGGTAAAAATTGATCAAACTTAATGCAAGGAAAGAGAGAGACTCACAAATCACAAGAAGATGCAGATACCTCAACCGCTACTACTACTAGAAAAAAGACCCAGATTCTTGATTACAGAGAGAGAGAATGAGAGAGAGAGAAAGGTACATTATTTTCACCTAGTGAGGGAAAGTTGACTAGGGATTGACGATCAACTGATCAAGGTGACCTCTTTCTCCCCTCCCTCCAAAATATGCGCGACATGTTGGTAAATATGATCCGCTGTTACGCAGGACCATTATTCCAAGGGCCCGTTTGGCTTTCGAATAAGCTGACACTCTGTTTTAACTAAACTGCTTTAATTAAAAAATTTCCTCTTAACTTTCCTCTCTTTTATTTTCTTTTCTTTTCCTGAGTACCAAACGGAGCCCAAGGTATGTTTGGCCTAATTTTTATTTTTTTTTTTAACTTTTTCGCACCGTCCTTTTAGTTATTCTCTCTTTAAGTTTTATTAGATTCGGATAAAATGTTTCACACTACTAGATTTTTCACTCTGAGGGTTTGGCCTAACTTTATTTTGTGACTTTCTCGTACAGTTTTTTTTGGTTTTTTTCTCTTAATTTGTGAGAACGAAGACAGACAAAGATCTTAATTTGGAAAATACTGAACTTTCAACTTGAGTTTACGACTGTTGATCGTAGAACGACTTGAACTTGAAAGCGGTAGATCGCAGACCAATTATACAATTGATAGTTGGCTTATTTTGTAAAGGCCTTTTTTTAAAATAGAAAGTCAGTATAAATTCCAATTGAAGGAAGAAAAGGTTGAATATATTATGAAGAGAATGCCGAAAAGGTGGTGATACAAAAATTGATTTTTTCAATACAAAAGCTTCGATGCATAAAAGGCTCGTATCATATGCAGGGTACAAGACTTGTGGGCACTAAAATTTTGACATTAAAAATAATAATTTTGGAATTATCATTTTTTCATGTTGTTACTCCCTCCGTCCAAATTTGTTTGTTTATTTTCCAGCTAATGCAGAATTGGTCCTGTTTTTGCTTCAGCTGTGCAATTCGATTGCTTATGCATGTAAACCGATTGAGAATTGATTCCCATATTGCTTCAATTGTGCAATTTGTTTGCTTATACAAGTAAAGCTGCAAACCCACTGGAAATTGACTGCTTGTTGGATTAGCCAAACGATATTAGATTTCTTGGATCTGGTTTGAATAAATATTCTACTACTCCCTCCGTTGCTTTTAAGTGTGTAATATTGTAATTTCAATTTATTTTCTCTCATATTAACTTTGACAACTTTTACATCTATTTTAATAATAATATCCACTAATTTGTCAAAAAGGAATATACTTTTAAGGGTAAAATGAGAAATATACTCATTATTTTTTCAAAATACACACCTATTAAAGGGACAACCCAAAATAGAAGGAACGGAAAGGGAGTAGATTATTGCATAAATATACATAGGTCAATAGGGAAATGGAATTGTGTATTTACTCTAACTTGTAAGGAGAATATAGGATTCAAGATAGGCAGGAGGTTTTTTTTTTTTTTTAGCCATTCAATATATTACATCAGTGGGAGGTTAGCGGGAGAGTTAGTTAGTCAAAAGGGGGTCTATAAGCGCTATCCATGACCCTAAACCCCAAATGTTTCTGCCGAGGCTTGAATCCTGATCTCGCTTGTAGGAGAACTAGGAGATAACCGCTACATTACAAGCCCTTGCTTGTATCTTTAACGGAAGAACACATCTGTGGGCCCAATTTTGGGCAACAATTGTTTTTGAAATGTGATTTAACACGACTGTTGTATTACTTTAGGGAACCTTAGATTACCATTTTTTGATCTATATCTCTGTATACATTTCATTGTTCTAGGAAATATGAGTAGATGTGAAAAACGGAGTGAATGTAGTAAGAAAAGTGGGGAGTTCGAGAGTGGAAATGCCATGGAAGTGTCCGGCATGGTGTGAATGGAAGGAGAGGGATGAAGAGATAAGAAGACATAGGGGTAATATTTGTATTAGCAAAAAGGTTTGTACCCAGCAAAATGGTGTAAGCCTTTTATGCAGTGGATTTTTGACATTAGCAAAAACAGTTTTGACATTTTTCTCCTTTTCTTAGCAATGGCGACACTAGCATAGGGAGAGTGGGGTCAGCCGACCCCACGGTAGGAAAATTATGACCTACTATTATGCTTCAATTTTTTGATGGACCAATAGTTGACACTATGGAAGCTGGGTTATGAACCCACGAGACACGCTAGCATTTGGCTACTGCAACACCAAATTACTTTTCCAGTACTCTTTTTTACTACTCCCTCCGTCCCAATTTTATAATCTCAGTTGACACTTTTTGTCGTCCCAAAAATATTGTCCCACTTCAAAACTAAGGGGGTAATTGTTAAGGAATTTCCTCTTATACCCTTATCTTTTGAAATTAAAAATAATAAAAAAGTAAGAAAGTGTAAT
>JAXBDA010001350.1:0-56444 GCA_036023075.1 Gaultheria prostrata | reverse complement strand
CACTTGCTGGAGGACCAATCAGTTGGAGGTCAACGTTACAGTCAACGGTGGCTTTGTCTACTACAGAGGCAGAGTATATGGCAGTAACAGAGGCTTTCAAGGAGGCTATTTGGGTTCATGGTTTGGTAGAGGATTTGGGGATTGATCAAGAAAACGTGGAGGTTTTCTGTGATAGTAAGAGTGCCATCTGTTTGGCAAAGAACCAAGTCCATCATTCGCGCACCAAGCATATCGACGTCCGGTTCCACTTTATCAGGGATATTGTAGAAGAAGGGGATGTTCTGCTTCAGAAGATTCCGACTGCAGATAACCCTGCAGACATGTTGACGAAGGTGGTCAGTGGGATCAAGTTCAATCACTGTTTGGACTTGATCAACATTACTCGGACAGGTAGCGCCTAAGGGCGCATCGGGGCAGCGTAGATTCAAGGGTTGTCGCCAAGGTGGAGATTGTTGACATTTGAGGTGTGGCTCCTAATGGGAGACTTTGGAGTCCTTCTTTGCGGCTGAAGTTTGGCAGCCGGCAAAGTTTGGCAG
The DNA here is from genome assembly GCA_036023075.1 of Gaultheria prostrata. Classification (NCBI taxonomy): domain Eukaryota; kingdom Viridiplantae; phylum Streptophyta; class Magnoliopsida; order Ericales; family Ericaceae; genus Gaultheria; species Gaultheria prostrata. Next base: position 55,908 of record JAXBDA010001350.1, on the reverse strand, counting down.
CCCCTTTGCGGCTGAGTTTGGCAGCCATGTTTGCTGACCAAAGCCCTCATGTTTTCCTCCCTGTTAGCTGGCAAAGCAGTCCCTCCCTCTGTGTATTTAAGCAGCCCCTTTGGGGCTATGAATTGTGTGGAAAAAACAGAGCAATCGTGAGATAGCTGAGACAGAGAAGAGAGAGATACACGAGAGTATTGTGAGGCTGTAATTGTGAGTGTGAGTGTGATTGTAATCCTCCTCAAATTATAGTGAATTCCGCTGCCCCTCCGTGGACGTACCCGATTTTGGGGAACCACGTAAATATTCTGTGTTGTGGTTTGTGTGTTTGTTTCCAAGGTTACCAATTAGCACTACACATACATCAATCCAGATGGCTCGTATGGGCATCCCCAGCCATTCATCATCTTCAATCCATTCAAATAATACAAGTTCAAATTTGGATGAATAAAACGTTCATTTCTCTCAGAAAAGAAGTAGTATGTTTATTATGTATGAGGTGGAACCAAGAACTCTTTTATATACACTATTAGATAAATTACCTTACACACTTTCAGAAAGGGCAGTACATTAGAGAAATTTGACACTGGTGATTCTACTAGTACTGCCATTTAGAGCAATTCATGTTTGCAAACTGCTTTTCTGTCTAGCAAATCTCAAAACGTAATGCCAGGGAAGATAATGGCATAATATGCAGTAGTCGGTGACATCAAAGGCATGTTTTAAAAAAGCGCAAGAAACTTGTAGTTGCACTTGAAGCTTTTCTGTAACTGTACATAACCATTATTAGCATCAAACACGCAGATCCGCAGGTACGTGCTTCAATTCTCGGTCTCGCACGATAAAAAGACGTACACCCAATGATGACAAGATTTTCAAACTAAGCATGCTAGGTAAATATGCAAAGAAGAAAGAAGACTTGAATAACAATCTTTATTAAGCGGTATCACCTTCTTCTCTGGAGCTTTTATTCCAAAAGCCTCACCCATTGCAAGTCGCTCACTAGACTCCTAACCAGCACAAACCATTAAAGTTAAGAAAAATGAAGACTTCAATAATCAGTGTAGGGAGAATAAATCAAATTGCCACCACATCATACAACGAGAGAGAGTAAAATATTCCAGCACAGCAAAAACATACTGGATGGTACTGCAAAAGGTTGTTGATAATGGTTAATCGAATTCTCTCCAACAAATCAGGATCTTCAACTTTGCGCCCGGTTGCCCTAACACATAATTCAAGACAAATACATAAATGTTTGTAATTGTAGGATAAAGCATGGGGTATTCAATATCAGATGCAGTGCTGCTGTAGTGTCGGTATTTCTTCACCTTTTTTTAGTACAATTACTACTGCAAGTGTTAACCATGTCACGTATACTCTGCCCACAGATTCTCTTTCAAAGTAAGAGAACTATCCACCTATCTCATGGTATCAAGGAAAGATGGCATGATTGATAAATTAAGATGTCAGATAAGCATGGGTTAGAACTGACTTTTACTTGCGAACAGTCAACTCATTTGGCTCCCTCCACTCATCATGTAAGAAGAATAAGACAAGATTTGACACTAGATAAAATAATTTTTGATCTCTCGGTACACAATTTCTAGAAATCACCACATATGATTCAGCACAAATATAGTCCAAAATGTACAGACTAAAAAACTGGTACAGATTTCCAAGATCAAGCACACTTTTGTCCTCTAAAAGATCAATGAGAGTATTGTTTCTGCGACAACATATTCGAAGAAAAATCCAACACAATACATTGAAATATGAATTGCCTGAGTTTTCTGAAGGAAGTTCGTTTTTTAACATGATGGCAGAAAACTCAGAGCATGTGCAGTGGACTAATTACACATGCGAAATAGCTTTGATGCAGCAAAAAGCAATAACATAGGAAACTCGCCTAATGATCGTTCCATGTATGAATGTCACCAAAATCAAAAACTTGGTGGATCAACAGGTGAAATTGACAAGCCATTTTACTACAAAATACTTCTGGTGAGTGCATCATTCTCGACTGTAAAAGAAGTTTTAAGCACCATAGAAAAGAAATAATGCTAACAGAACTACTCACAATCGTGTAATGAAAAACTTTGTTTGTTTTGCTGATCCCTCAGTAGTAACAGTTCCCTTTGCCACATCCAAGCCTAAATCTTTTAGTGCCTTCATCTGCCCGAGCAATTTCAAATAACATAACAAGGTAACTCAAGAGAATAAACATAGGGAAAGATTATATAAAACATCAAGCCCAGACAGGGGGAACATTTCAGGTAAACTGAAGGGGAAAAAAATAGGAAAGGATTAGGTAGAATTCAAAGAATCGTTGGGAGTCACTTCACCGTGTCAATTAGAGCTCCAAGGCGATCTCCAAAGCTGACTTGCACAATTGTTGCATCAGAATCAGAAGCTTGATCTATCATAACAATTGGCATCGGAATATAATCAGCATCCTGCTCAGACTTCTGAAATGGATAAATAAGCAAACTAAGTCACAATAACAAAGTATATACAATTGCTATGCAGCAACTACAATATAACAGAGTAAATTCAGACATCTTTGGTTTTTAAGATTTTTTTTTTTTTTTTTTAAATTAATGGCACGGAATAGTGCACTCTAAATAACAGGTTTTTTTTTTTATCGGCCTTTAAATAACAGGTTACAATTTACAAAATACTTGAGACAACATATGAAGGGTGTCCGTATTGACAGCGAAAAGACTCATGCCAGCGTTATAGGATGAATCCAACTTTTGAAGGAGTTCTTTCTAAGGGAAAGAGAGGGTAAAGAAAGAGGGGGAGCACAGGGCATTTCCCTGCTCTGCAGACAAATGTCAACTCCAAAACAAAAGCGGAAGTAGACCCAAACCTTACAAGATAATGTTATGAGGGCAAAGTAGCATCTTAGCCCAAATCTGTCGTCCTACATAGCTTCGTCCAATCCTACGCCGAATCGAAGGAGCTACTAAAGTAGCTAAGGTCGTGCAAAGAACACAACCAAAAAAAAGAAAAAAAAAAGAGAGGATAGCCATAGATACAAAACATTTGCAGTGAAATCCGGACAAAAAGAATGGGGAGAAAAAACGAACTTGGCTGTCATGTTATTATGGACATGTGTGATATCATAGCCACAAAATATAACTTGTTAGAAAAAACTGTCAAAGCAGTAAACTGACAAATGAGGTTGAACCCACAGAATCCAAACCATCCACAGAAGCATGCGCAACAATGTTCCTACATAAAGAACCCCATCAGATCAGACCATGCCATAAAAGGGTGCATAGAATAAGTTATCTAGAAAGTGCAATTTCAGAAAAATAGGTTTTATGAAAATTGGGTACTCGATGGAAGCAGGAACACTATTGAACTTCAAAGTCTTAGAACACCCACAAATAAATTGCATTACAGAACAAGAATCCTATGCATACACATTATTGGCATAACTAGAAACGGAAGGGCATAAAACCATTGAAAACTGTTCAATCAATGATTACAAAACCAAAGGAAGTATTTATATAATCGTCCATTCCTCATGTGATTTTGGATAGAACTCAAACCCAAAAGCCAATTATTCATGTATGGCTGCATTCACTTTTCAGTTTCATATACTGCACGTTATTTTCTTCATATGTAGACCAAAGTGAGACTTCAGCTGACGCCCTCTCTCACATGTAGCATGCTCACTCAAAGGTTTTAGGGGAATTCATGCGAGGCGTTTTACCTCTCATGAGGTGAGGTTTGGGCCTTGAGTCATTGAGGGGTAAGCATTGAAAATTTTACTTCTGAGTTTAAAAGTACAGTAAGTTATTTAAAAGCTACCAAAAAAAGAGGAAAAGCTACAAATAAAAAAGGGAGATTGATAAAACGCTAAGTAAGCTATAGAAGCTCCTCTAAATATGTGCATGCGTGTGTGTATATATAAGTTTACACCAACTTTTTTGAAAGAAAAATAAGTACTCTCTCACTCAAGCAAAAAAGGATTGGCAGGTTGAGAGAGAGGACAAGTATGTGAAGATCCATAAGCCATACCGTTCTTAAAAAGCGCACACCTCACGTGAAGCATGTAAAGTACGCAAAAGGCGCACTTCACGCGAACAAAACACGGGCTTTTAGAGGGTATCTAACAGTGTTTCGATGTGAGCTTCGAGGCAAACTTCAACTTAGCCTTTAAAAACATTGTGCTCGCTTGGCAGCATTCCTTGCTTGCAAACCAGAAACTATCCTACCCATCCTTGGTAATTCACCTCGGATAATGGTTATTATTCGCCTCCAGTACCATGGTAACAATCTTGGCTAAAATTCAAACCAAAACTAGCTATTGACTTAAGGATGAGGTCCCACTTATATCTTAGTGCCCAATGTGGGAATTCACTTGATACTAACCACTTCAAACTATCAATATGTTCCCAGAATATCTAATCCTCCGTATGTGTACCAAACACCGAAATACAAATATAGGCCATCAAACTGTTTTGCAGCTTATAAAATTAAGAAAAGGATGAAAGATCATTGAAAAATATGATATATATATATATATATATATCCATTCCGATGTGTGTCACTGTGTGTGTCCAATGGCGGAGCCAGGATTTTATTTTTGGAGAGGCCAAACCTTGTAAAAGAAACATCTTCAACTCGCAATGATTTTCATCGATTATTTACATGAATCAAGATGGATTTTGTGTATTTTGAAATTCTAATAAGAAATATATTTGCGGAGAGAGAGAGAGTACAAACTAATCAAATGAAAACATAAAGAAGACTTTTCCTTTCTTAAATTTTAGGTGACATAAGAGTCTCAAATAGATAAAAAAAAAAAGCTTTTAGTTTATTTACTTATTTACCTCAAAGTTGCTTGAAAGTTGAAAACCTAAATAAAACCATCAAAACTTTCATATGCATATACATACATACTTATATATATACTAGGTGCGATGCCTCGTGCCCCGCACGAGTATTGTGCCCCGTTGTTTGGAGCATGTGGGTCAAAATTAATTTGGCGACTGCCACGATCAAGTCCATATGGGGATTGATTTTGGCACTCCCTTTTTGTAGTGCCAAGATTAATTTGGAGAGTGGCAAAATCAATTTGTTTTTTTTCTTACATTTGTTAGTTTGCGCTGAATTTTTTGAGATTATCGGTTTATCTCAACAAAAGGAATCGGAAAAAAACGAAAGGAATCATGCAAAAACAATTATGACTTTTACTCAATTTTTTGGGAAAGGACCAACTTTTGTTGTATAAGGCTAACTTTGTTTTATTAAGCTACTTTTTTTTGTTGTATTAGGCTACTTTTGTTGTATTGACCAAAATGCCATGCAACAAGAAGACCAAAAAAAGGACCCAAATGGAAAATCCCAAGAGTCTGATAGGGGCAGTTTCGTAATCGCGGAAAATATCAACTATCTTGTGCGAAAAGACTGGAATACCCATCAGAGCCCAACACCAAGTCCGTTCATGGGGCGCAATTGGAAAAATCAGCCAAAAAATTGGCTAACATCAATTTTGACCAACCAGTTCTTTCCGTGTGGATATGTATAGGAATAATGGAATATATACATTATGGGTTCCAATAGCAAAAAAGTGGGTGGGACCAAAGGCCCCCACAGCCCTTGCCTGGCTCCGCCTATCAGTGTGCTCGTATATGCACACCCAATCACAAGGCAGACAAAAATCACCAAATTTTTCATCAATTCTCTAATTTATTTGGTAACTTAAAATATTGATTTCATGCAGAGTCTGTCAGGGCCAGCCAGGTTAACTAATTTGACAAAGATCAATCTCATCGTCTAAAGAGGCGCACCGAGTTAAAGCCAAAAAAAGCCTTCGTATGGACTGGCCCACCACGAGGCCAAACTCTTGAGTTAAATTTTTCATTAATTCCATGAACATACAGACTTTACTCAGCACAGTGAAAATACCAACTTGGGTTTTTCAGAAGAGTTGCTGAAATTGATGGGTGTTCTACTGTTCTTCTTTTCCATGAACGATATCCATCAAAAACCATAAAAGATAAAAAAGAATATGATATCGAGAAAAATTGTATTAATATCCGTAAAATATGTATTAAAATCCGAACTCATTTATTTGCATGTACCTATTATTCTCTACCTATTGAGAGCGGAGATTAGCAAGAAAAAAAAACTGAAACAAACAGATAATTAGGCTTTCTTACCTTCTCAGGGAAAAAGCGATTCCAAATCCAACAAATCCGGCGCGAGTCACAATCTGGGTAGATTCGAATGGGAATAGTTTTTTGGGAGCAGAAATGGCAAAGAGATATGGAAATCTAGATCGATAGAGGGCGAAAGGGGAGGAAGATATAGCACCGGCGATTGCCATGGAGAAGGGAAATTAGATTTTGTGAGAGAGTGTTTTTCCAATGTCTGGGGATTGCTGTCAATATGTAGTAGTACTATTCAATCAAGTGGATCATCTGCGTGTCTGATGGTTTGATTTAATTATTATTACATAGAATAATAAATATCCTGTATTTGTTATTATAACTATTTGAATATAATTGTCATCTTTTGACATCGACAGAAGTGTTAAAATATAAACAGCATAGCATTTCCAACATACTGCTTTAATATTTTTTTTGGATGCCGACTCTAGTTTGATGTTTCCTTTTAGAGAATTTTAATTAGCCAGATTCATTGGACATAAAATCACATCTCCACCTCATTTGATAAAATAAATCTCATTTTATCACCTCAACCTCATTTAATCAAATGGAAAACTCACCCTTAGGCTTATGATTTCAAAATTAGACTTATGATTTCATTCTATGAGGTTTGAATTTTTATGATTCCATCTTGTAAATGTATTATCGGACCATTATGCCCTTATTAACTATTTTAGTAGTATATATTCTATACTAATAATATATCTATACTATAATTAATAACCTATTCTCTAATCCATAAACGTATTACTAGGGAATACTGGTGTAATGTTCCCTTTTCAATGGGAATCATTTATTCATCTTAGGGTGGGTTTTCCATTTGATAAAATGAGGTGATTTTATCACCCTTTCACCACATTTGATAAAATGAGGCATTTGGTAAAATGAGTCTACTGTAGAAGAGGGAGGACAAAAGAGAAAATTACGGCTTTGCCCCCGGATTCATTTGAAATGTTTATTTTTATTATATATGGTGGGGCCCCTTAAAGAAAAGGAATGGCAAAATGGTAAATGATGCATTGGGTGGTGATTTAATCATACTTGGATTTTATCTAATGGGAAAGAGAGTGATTTTATCAAGTGCGTGATTTTATGGGAAATCCCATAAAATTTAACGGAAAACTCGGCCTTATTTGTTATTCCCAGATTTTCGTTAGAGCCTTATCTATTATGGTATTGATTTATCTCCATAATACTCATGTCAGTCAAGGAGAAACTCTCTCTCTATCTCTCCCCCCCCCCCCCAGAGTTAGGAACAAAGATGAAGACTGCATTGTTGAGATCGATCCAGGCATCTCTCAAGAGGGTTAACAATTCTGCCTCATCACCATCGCCTCACCTACTCCGTCGTAGCTACTCATCGGAATCGGCCCCTGAGCGGAACCACCACCGCCATCCAGCCATATAGCACACAACGCCGCCCGTGCACCACCATCTTCTTCGATGCCGACTCTGATTGCCACTCCAACAGTCGGATACAAATATGCTAACGACAACCATCAATCCTCGATCGATCTCGGCGGCGATGAAAAAATCCAACGAGTAACCTCGATCGATCTCGCAATCTTATTTGATTACTTTCCTTTGTTTTGTTTTGTATGGTGGTGGTGGTTTCAAATCTTGTTAGTGGCAGTATTTTTTTGTTCGATTTAATGGTGGGTTTTTTTTTTCCCGATTCAAGGCGGGTGTTATTTTTTCACATGTGAATATGGTAAAAATGGTAAATCAATAAATCATATTCACATATGTTTTAAAAGATGGTTATTTTGTACAGCGAATATGATTTATTGATTTACCATTTTTACCATATTCACATGTGTTTTAAGAGATGTTATTGCGTACAGTAAATATGATTTATTAATGTATCATATTTTTCGTGGATAAAATGGTCGATCGGAATGGGAAGGACTACATGTGATTTTATGGTGCATTAATCAACCATATTTTTCATGGCTTTGGCTTGGGTTGTGGATTTATGGTGCATTAATATATCTTATGTTTTATGGTTTTTTTATTTGGTGAATTAATCTACCATGTTTTTAAGTTATTTTCATATGTAAAATCTGACTTTTATGCTGAACTACATATACATATTTTTTATGGTGCATTAAAAATGACATAATTATTTATTTTTAATTTTATTTCGAGATTTTAGGAAAGATCGTGAGAGAGAGAGAGAGAGAGATTGAGATAAATTAGGAAAGATTAGGAGAGAGATTGAGATAAATTAGGAAAGATTAGGAGATAGAAATGTTAGGAAATTAGGAGAGAGAATTAGGAGAGAGAAAGGGTATTTTTGGGGTTTATTTGAATTTCAGGATGGAATCATAAGTATTCAAATCTCATAGGATGGAATGATAATGATATTTTTGATACAGGATGTCTAATTAACTCTCCCTTTATTTTATTGAATAATTAAAGTATTTTTTATGGAGTAGTTAATATTATAATTTTTGGAATTTTAATCATAACATGCAGTATAAAGGGTGTTTGGGCTAAAAAATTGAGTCAGATGATTATTTTTTTACCTTCTTAAAAAAATTATATTTTGTTAGTTACGCGTCGATTGTTTTAAATTATTAACTCTAAAAAGTTAAAAAAATATGATTAAAATTATTTACCCCCAAAAATTTATATTGCCATTTTTTAATTGTGTCGTGCTCGTGCCGGCACATCTCCAAGTTTCGTCGAAATTTTTTTGTATAATCTAGCCGAGTTTCGTCGAATTTTTTTTTGTATAACTATAGCTATATTTTTTGAACATACATCAAGAAGAATTTAACAAACATCAGTAGGCATTAAATTTGATGAAAAGTATCATTAAAAAAATAAATTTGGTCCCGATCGATAAGCTTTCTAAACCGGATCAAAAAGAAACTTTACACGATTGATTTTATCAATAGGAACAACAAACTCAACGGCTCGATTGTTATAATAGTTTCATGGTATTGAAATTCGCAAAAGATTTGTATTGACTTATTAAAACGTGTATAACATATAATTAGAAAATCCATCTTCGAAAATTAATTTTCTTATACATTAAAAATTAGTTGTTGTGTCGTGCCCCGGGCCATGTTGTGCCCTTGTCGTACCCGTCTAAACCCATGTTGTGCCGGTCTAAAACCGTGCTTGTGTTGTACTGTGCCACATTTAAACGTGTCGTGCCCGTGCCAGCCCGACCTGTTTGACACCTCTAATAAAAATATATATATTATACATAAAAAAATAAAAGAATCGTACTTGAGATCAATAATGACGCAACAAAGATTGCTTGGATAAGCATCTTTTGTAGCAAAACTTGACTACAAAGATCTAAGTATTATTTATTTATTTGGCATCTAAAAATCTAGGAAGGAAAAAATCTAGAAGAGCTATTTTAGATTGCAGCTTTAGACCCCATTGTCTTGAGCCGGTCCTGCTCAAGCTTGAATAGGTAATTGGAGAAGACTTCCATATATTTAGACTATTCTTAATGGTTGATTTAAGAAAAGAATGATCCACATTCTAATTTTTCCTGTTTAAGGTAACATGAAAAGATAGTGATACACGACGAAAGGAAAAAATTAACTATCAAATAAAAAGGTCAAAATTATGGTTTAAAATTGACATGTTGTCATTAATAATTCGGACGGCCAAATATGATGATTGACTCAAATTAAAAAGTATAAATTGAGGTGTTGGCTTAGTCCACGAGCAATGGCGGCCTTGAGCTAAAGCTCAAGGTGTCGGCATTTTAGGTACTCAAAATTTAGGAGATTCTTTTTATTTTGGTACATAATATAAAGGTCAAAAAAATAATTGTACATAATATGACTACTCCTACTACATTTATTTTCAGGGAAAGAAGTTTTTTAAAGTTGGAATTAATTACGTTTATTATTTTTTCATGGGCAAAATATGATATATAGAAAGAAGATAAATAAAGAACAAGATAGATGGAGGTAGGGGTGGTGTGTGCACGGGTCAGTTAGGGTCGGGTTTGGCGTCGACCCGTCATCCGACCCGACCCTCTCGGGTTAAGGAAAACATCACCCGCACCCGAACCGAAGATTCATCAAAACCACAGCATTTTCGGATCGGTCGGGTTCGGTCAGTTTAGTCGGGTTCACTTATAACAACACGAAAATATTTGTAGAGGAGAGAGAAATTTGGGGGTGTAGGGGAAGGTTTTGTGGTTTGGTATGCTATTTCGAGGCAGCCCAATAACACCACAGCTGCTCTCCTGAACACCATCTATGTGAGAGAGAGAGAGAGAGAGAGAGAGAGAGAGGAAATTAGATAAATGCACATTTCGAAGATAAAATAACAAAGGTGGGAATTTGAGATTACGAGAGAAGAGAGGAGAATTGTTGTGACGAGTTTTTGGAAGACTATCTTCTCTATTGGCTGCGTGAGAGGAGAACAATGGGTCTCTCATTTGCTCCCTCATTGTTCTCCCATGGAGTTCAACCAAGAAAAAGGAGAAATAGTAAGAGGCATACTCAATGGAGTTCATTGGGAAGTGGGAGATTTTGATATGAGTGGGAGAGAGAGAGAGGTGGAATATTGGGAAGTGGCAATGCTTTCCTTTCTTGACTGCAACAGAGAAAATAAGTCTGTAGTGGTGCAGACTTTTTTATTTTCAATTTTCAAATTATTTTTTATTACTTTTTCAAAGCATAATACAAACAACCAATAGCCTAGCGCCACATATGTGAAGTGATAAGGAAAACAGAGGATGGCAAGGAATCCAATAGAGTATTGCAAAAGTCAAAAGGTTTGCACGTTATGTACAATAAATCGGTCGGGTCGGGTTCATCGGTTCCACCATAGATGCACCCGACACCTAACCCGAAATTGATTTTTTGAGAAACCTTAACCCATAACTGATCGATTACTGGATTCCAAACCGATCGAATCCATTCGGGTCAAACCAGGTCAGGCGGGTTGGGGGGGGTTCTTGCTCACCCCTAGATGGAGGTTGATGTGAAATCAACACAAAACATAGCATCTAGCCTAGCAAAAGAAAACACGTACAATGAGTCATAACATAACAAAACAGCAAACCATCTTAACACCAATGATAAATGATAGAGAAAACAAAACCAAAATGTGAAGAAAAAAATGGCAAGACCACAAGTTGACCCCTTGAGCATAGCCTTCATAGAACCAACCATAGGCCTACAAACCATTGCCTAGCACAAAAGAAGATGGGAGGAGCCAAACCACATACATAGGAGCATGACTAGCTAGACGCAATATCAAGAGAAGAAAACCCCATTTTCTACTACTGCATTAGCCATGGCCAAAGGGAAGACTGTGGTTTGGCTCATGTGACTAAAGGACCCTTGAACAAATCAACAACATATCAAAATCGGCAGCATTATAATGCAACAGTAATGACAACAGCATAACAGCAACGGCAACAAACGTTAAAGGCAACAAAAAAATGGAACTATTAAAAGCAGAAGCATAAACATCAAACCATAGTGAAATTCCTATTTTGCAACCAAACCAACCAATAAGCAAGTAAATAGGAATTGAAGAATAACGATGAACCCAAGGATATATGTGGAAAATCCCTAAATGGGTAAAAACAACGAGAAGGAATCAACATTGTATGATACATTGTAGGGTTACACGACCTCTCTAAAACTATTGTGACTCGCCAATCGACCCGAGAACGATTTGCCAACTCCTTGTTCACCATACTCAGTATTTGATTGCCGCCTCCTTGAATCCTCATGCCCTACAAACTCCTTTAGAAATCCACCGAAGGCCAACTTAAGTAGATGAATCAAAGATTGTAGAAACTTCTTGGAGTTGTATTTGTTGCTCAATGATTCTATGACCTCGTTTGTACTCCAAGATGCAAAACCAAGAACCCTTTTAAGACTTTCGAACATTCTAAGCGTGTTTGGGGTGGCTCTCATATGGTTGGTACATTCAAAACCCTAACAAAACATTATAAATAAGGCTACTAAATGTGCAGTAGATATGTTGGATGAGATGCTTGACTGTTGCTTAAGCACTCCCTAGAAAAACTGCATACTTGCTTCCAAACTACAAAATCCTTGAGTTATATCAAACTCTAGTTCACTCAAATACATTGACGCGTTAACTCCATTCCACATACCTAAACATACACTTTAAAATAATAGGAAAAAGAACAACTTAAAAACAATGGGAATACAAAATGAATGTACGTGTTTGATATGGAATTGCCAACGATGACGAAGCTCGGCCTATGGAGCTTACATATATCAAATAATAGAAGCATAACCTAAACGAAAATAGTAGAAGTAGTAGTAATGCGGCTCTAAAGAAAATACAGGAGAGGCAAAACCATAGTGAAAAAACATACCATAATTTCAAAATGACCGATTCCATGTGGACCCAATTTTCATCTTTTCAGCCCCATCAATATTATATTACAATTTTAACCCTCAACAAATTCATAATGTAGAACAACAAGTCCTGAAAAGAGAACAATTAAAATTAAAATCTCTTAACGACCACTATCCCCTCCCCTCCGGCAACCATAGCCACTGACAATTGCCATATTTCATGGCGCCTTAGTCTCTTTCCAACCTTATCTTGCATCCTCACTTGGACCGTTGGCGCCAACCTTTCTCTGGCTAAAACTGCCAATGGAAACTCTTCGTCAGCCTAACCTCGTCGTTTTTATTGCAACTACGCACGCAAGCTATGCCTCCGCTACCATTTCCCAGCAAAATCGGTTCAATTGATGATTGTTGGTGATTGTGACTGGGTAGTGATTATGTCCTTGTTTTGTTATTGTTTCTCAAATTTCATGTTTTAATCTAATCCTTTATGAAATTTAACATGTTTGCGCAAATGGCATTGGTTGGCAATGGAGGAAAGTCAAATTTGTGTTGTGGGTAAGATGGGGAGGAAACAAAAACTGTCAAGGTTACCGAGACATAGCAATGGGTAAATAGAGAAAAATTTAAATTCTCTTAATGGGTGTACTAAGAATATGTAGTTAGAAAGAAAACCTATGGTTTCGTATAGAGTTACTTGAGCAAAATGAAGCAAAGTATTAAAATAAGCAAATATGAGAAGAGTCAAATCACAGTTATAAAAGCATATGACTAGATGAAGCATCACGAGTAGAAAAACCTTGTCTTCTACTACATCGGTCGTGTCCCAAAGTAGAGATTGTAGAAGGGGCATAAGAACTAGAACAACTCCACAATCCACAACAAAAGAGAGCAAGACAAGATGCAATATGAAGAGTAGAATAAAACCCCATCACCTAATGCATCTATCTTGGAAAATAACAGAAGATGCATAATATGCAAAACAAAGCCAATACACGAAGTTTTTTTTGCAAGTAATCCATAGGAGACAATCCAATGATCCACCATACAGCAGGCCATACCTACAATCTACAACAAGCCACAATGACTTTTATGCGGCATCAAGAGCATTAAAATATCACATCAATTATTATCTGCTGATTCAAGTATGAGAATTGAAGTAGATTCAGCCCTACCTTCACTCAACTATGCCCCATGAACCAAGGGCTTGTAGCCTAGCGGTTATCTCCTGGTTCTCCCACAAGCGAGACCATGGTTTGAGCCTCGGCAGAGGCGTTTGGGGTTTGGGGCTATGGATAGCTTCTAGACTTCCTTTGGACTAACTCACTAATTCCCTCGCTAACCCCCCATTGATGTATATCGAATGACAAAACAAAAAAACAAAAAAACTATGCCCCATGAAAAGTTGTAGGAACAATTGATCCATCTTATCTATAAAAACACAAGATTGTGCATAGGATTGATTGTGTGTGCTTAAGTAGTACTATTGCTTCTAAAAATGTAAGAAAGATGGTACTCCCTCCGTCTATTTTTAAGTGTGTTACCTGAAAATTCCAATTATTTTTTTCTCACATCAACTTTTACAACTACTTTCCATTACTTACCCTTATCAATATAATAATACCCACTAACTTTTTAAAAAGGAATCTACTTTTAAGGGCAAAATAGGAAATGTACTCACTAACTTTTCAAAACACACACTTATTAAGGGACAAGCCAAAATGGAAATGTACACACTATAAAAGGGACGGATGGAGTACTTATTTTATGGTTTAAAATGTTGTACTGTTCATTTTTGTTTTCAAATATTTTTGTTGATAAATACTTATATTTGTTTTAAAAGATGTGATTTATTCGTTTTGTATTTTGTTTGTAAAAAATTATATGGGCTCTAGTTTTTAATTCCACTTTAGGCCCACTTTAGGCCCGTAGAGTCAAAACCGGTGTGCTGACTTACTATTAAAGACCTTTCCCATATGGGATTGTAGCACTCCATATTGGGACTGCATGCACTAAAGCAACTACAACTATTTATTGTTATTGTAATTCACAAAAAATATGAAAATTGTAGTCTTTTCATAATAATAGTCATAAGAGAAGCCTAATCGTCACATGATTGCAGATCTCATAATCAATTTATAGGAAAATTTGATTATGTAACCACCTCACACATCAACTGAAGATTTTGCATTAAAAGTCACTCACGTACCATAAAAAATATCATGCAAAATTTGACTTCCTCATTAATCATTAACAATATGTGTAGTTTCGACTATATTTTCATGAAATATACATAAAATTCTACTTAGATTCGCGTATGTTGACTCGAATATCCTCCGATAAAACTAGAATTACTATATAAGCTGTGTTTGGTTAGGTAGTTTAGTTTAGTTTTGATGATGTCATGAGGTGTAATGAGTGGAGAGAGATAGAGAGAGAAGATGATGTCATCAAAACTAAAACTAAAACTAAACTAAAGCTAAACTGGAAAACGAACATGGCCATTGTAGTCCTCATATTATCATCCATCAATGTCGGTATGAAAGAAGAAACAAAAGGGAACACAATTTATTTTGCGGCGCTACAAGCACTTTTGTCACTGTCTCGTGGAGTATATCCACTGCGACAGCTTTGCGGGAAAACAGAAAAAGAAAAGAAAAAATATAGAAAAATAGAAGAAGCCAACATTGACTCGGTACTTTCTCTCTCTACCTACGAACTCCCGTCTCTCACTTCTCTCGATACCGTACGATCGATGAATGCCGGTACGTTTCAAGCATTTCAAACATCGCAGTTTCGAGTTAATTGAAGTTTTGAAGCGAAATTGATGAATTCCGGTTGATTCAATAGTAAACCCTAATTTGTCCTTTTGGGTACGTCTAGGGTTTCGTAAATTCGTTGGAGTTTTGTGATTGCTTCGTATCCAAATCGGATTCAGAAGTTTTGGACTACTTCTGTGTATTTATTTTGCTAAATTGGAATGGAATTTGTTTGGTATTGTGGAATTTAGTTAATGTGTTTTGATTGCTTGATCACTTTCGTGGAGCTTTGAATTATCTAGCTTTTGGGGGGTTACTTCTTGTGTGTTTATTTGATATGTGGGTAACTGAAGTTCAACAAGCTATTCATGAGATGATGGGGGTATTTGGTGCTGATTATTTTGGAGGATTATAGATTCTGGATTTTGGAAAACTTATAATCAGAATGTGTGAAAGTGTTTGGTGAATGTAAGAAAATTAAAATTTGCATCTTGAAAGTGTTTGGTAGTGTAATTAGATTACTGGAATGCGAGGGTACATTTGGCCAATTGGCCATAATGCATTCTCATAATCTATGCCAAACTAGTTCCAGAATGCAAAATTAGAATCCAGAATCCTGAATCACCTAAATGGCTATTTTACTTTTGGGTTCATTAAGTTTCAGTGATTGGCATTTTGTGCTGTCTGTTTGAAATTTTGTTGCTCACCATGTAACACACAAGAAACTTGGACGGTAGACTGGATTTTACTGATGGATTTTACATTGAAACTTTTTAAGGGAACGTACATTTAATGCACTTTAAGTCTCATCGAAAGGTACTTAATGCTAAAATTGTCCCTTTATCTCAACTTTTTAAGTGTTCATACCCCTCTGTGAAGGATATTTTTGAAAAAGGTACAAAGTTTTTGGTTTTGACTTTTGAAAGTGGACATGTATGTTGAGAGTCTTGAGACATCCCAAACTGGAAAGATGGACCAAAAAAATTGTGTTTCTCTCTATGTGATATAGTTATGGATGTTGTTTTTGTGACGATCTTTTGTGGTGTGGCTAGTTGGGGAATTGTTATGTTACACACCAAATTAATGGTTTGTCCCATAGCTGTCAAAATTGTACGATTCGCTATGATTCAGGGTTATCGATACGATTAGGTTGCATGAATTGTAAGTGAATCGGTGAATCGCTGTTCCGAATCGTAGAATCGTTTATTCACCTTCAATTTGATGAATTCAATTCTTGCTCTTTTTTGCGTTTTTGTTGTTGGAGAAGGGTTCAAACTATTCTTGTAAGGTATTTAGTATTGTTGTATGCCATCTTTTGCCTATGTTTTTCCTTATTTACTATAACGAATAGATTTCTCTCTTATTATGTATCATATTTAATAACAAATGGAAGTTTATTTAGAGAGAATCGAAAACGACAAATACAAAATGGCATACAACCACCCTAAAGACCTTCAAAAGGTTTGTTTTGTACTTTAAAACTCTTTTTCACAAAGAGGACCATAAGTAGGATTCGCGAATTCGCATCTCTTGCAAGTTGCAATAGAAGCAGCTTACCTATTACTCCACATGATTATCAATTCATCATATAAACAAGCTTTCTATTGCTTTAGGTCTAAAGTTTTCATTTACACAGTGCATTTTTGTCACCAAAATCCATTAATTCACTTTCCTTCGTACTTTTGAAATAACGACCGAATCGGAGCGATTCACGATCCGATTTGCGACTCGAAAAAGGACCATTTCGATTCTCGATTTGATTCATGATTTGACAACCTTGGTACCATAGGGCTTGCCTCAGTATATGGCAGCCCTCTGAGAATCTGGAAAAATGGCATTCATTGGTTATTACATTCATAAACGCTGAGTGGATTTGTGTTGTTGCATTATTTTGATATGTGTAATAAATCTCACTGTGGCAATTATTTTGATCGTCTGTTCTGTTAGGTAGGTAAAGAACTCTCACCTTTTTGGGATCGTTCCTTTATTGAAGCTGCATTAATGAAATTTTTTCCGGATTATTTGTTTTGATGCTGTTTCTTTACTTGGTGCTGTTGCTTCAAATAATTCTCATATTATAAGAGTTGCTTTCAATTGTGTACCTCGTTCTCATTTAGGTGATGACAGGTAACTTGCTGAGAAGTAGTTGATTTAGATACTGAAGCAAGCTGTTTACACATGAATCTTTACTTGTAAGTTTGGAAAATGGCGGGAAATGGAAAGTTAACTTCAAGTAGTCCCGAAGTGGGGTTTGCGGCCAACTATCCAAATGAACCAAGAGGGAATTACTCTGTTCCGAGCTTAGATAGGTCCGGAAGCTTTCGAGAGGGTAGTGAAAGTCGTTTGTTCGGTTCTGGGGCCGGTATGTCTCGAGTGAGTGGAACTATGAATGGGAAATTGCCTCCTTTGTCACAATGTCTGATGCTAGAGCCTATTACAATGAGCGATTCAAAGTCTGCAAGATTAGGCGAGATAAGGAGGATTCTGGGCATTTCTATTGGGAGTGCATCGGAAGAAAATTCTTTTGGAGCTGCTCATTCTAGGCCTTCACCTTTGACGGCCGTGGAGGACCTAAAGCGTTACAAAGAAAGTATTCTAGACTCTAGTAGCAAGGCCAGGTATTTTCTCTGTCTTTTTTTCTGAATTAAAATTTTCATTATCTTTTGGTTCTTTTGGTGTATAAACTTGATATTGACTGGGCTTTTAATCAGTTATATGCTATTTGTTCCCTTGTGATCTGATAATTCCTTTGGCTAGTCTGCATACTTCTAAGCTGTGACTCATCTTACACTGCTGCCACTTGTCCCATATTGCTGTTTTCTTGTTGGTGCCCTTGTCAGAAAGCAAGACATACTTTATTGCTGGCTGTGTTTGGAATTTTGAACACAAAATAGTTGTTTGATAAAAATAGGAAACATAGGAAGTGATCTATTGGAGGTTTCCTGATTCTGCAACTTATTCTCTGTTGATTTGGCTTTGTACAGGGGTAGAGCAAAAAAGTTGGATGAACATTTGCATAAATTGAACAAGTATTCTGATGCTGTGAACTCTAAGAAGCAACAAAGGAATGAGCTATCAATAAACGAACGACCAGGTGGACTGAACTCGAAGATGGGTACCCAGATCCATCGAAATCCTCCAGATCTCGTGACTCAAAGATTTGAGGATCGGGCTAAGAACACTGTTCCAAATAGGCGTGTACGCACATCAATTGCAGAAACACGGGTTCGTTATCTAGTCTAAATTTCCCAATACGTATCCGTAATTTTCATCCTTCTTCGTCTTTTGTGGTCCAACCTTAGTTACTTTTTCCTAGACTAGAGGTCGTATCCTGATTGTGGTTCCATTTAGGCACTCTAAGTGGTAGAAATGTCAAACAATGATTAGATGTTTGACTGGAAATAAAAATCATAACATCTGCGTCTATGTTTACCAAAAAAGAAAAAAGAAAAAGCATTTTGGAGAAGCCATCATTTTCACGAACTATGCTAGAAAAAGCCAATAAACTCGTTGCCTTGTGTCAAGGATGCAGTTAATCAACCTATCCAAATTGATGCGGAACATAACGGCAGTTTGGTCCCATAAAGATATTTGCCTGATATATATTTTCGTCTAAATATTTAGTAGAATCTAAATACGTATTGTCATAATATTTAATTGGGTTACTTTATTATTTGCTTTTATTTACATTATTGTTACGAGCCAATTAGGTTGTTTTTAATTGTTTCCTTTTATTGTTACGAGTCAATTAGGTAATCTTATTGTTTCCTTTTATTTCTATTAGGGTTACGAGTCTATAACTAAGAGGTTTATCGATGTAATTGAGGGACTTTGATTAATGAGCATTGAGAATTAGGATTTTGACCCTTGTGTGTTCCTCCCTCCCCTCTTTTCCCCTTTTCTCTCTTTCTTGTCCGGTATCAATTGGTTTGAGAGCTTAGGCTCAAGATTCCATCTCCCTCTTTCTGATCTCTTCTTTCTTCTCACCACACCAGACATTACAAAAAAAAGAAAGAAAACCTTCTGCCCTATTTTTCTATCCGCGACCCTATACAACTATGGTGACCAAGTCTAAGCTGTATTCAAAGCTTGTGGCCTTCCAACAAAACCAACAAGAATTTCAGAAATCAATGAATGTGAATTTTGCACAACTACGAGCTACACTAGACAAATTGTTGGGTGCTTTTGCAACTTCTCAAATTGATAGCAAAAATGAAAAAGAAGTTGATTAGGAAAGTACAACGACTGAAGGAGATACTGTTTTGGTGGAAGAAATCTTGGAAGGCATTGAAACACAAGAATCTGTCCTTGAAGTTCAAATGCAGGAAGAGGTTCTTGCAAATGGCAATGCGCTTACGTTTCCATATTTTATTGCCTCTCCACCAATCAATTATGTGGTCAAGGTCGAACACTGCGATGTTACTGAAATTGATGATTTCCTTCGCTCGTTTAACTCATATTTGGTAGTTCTTGTCACCAACATGAAGATGAAGCCTATTTGGATTCCTTTGTTGGCATGAAGAGTTCAATATTTGATTGGGAACTCACGGTCGAGTTCTTTTTCTCAGTGGAGGAGAATGATGCAGAACGTAACGGCATTTTGGTTCCATAAAGATATTTGCCCGATATATATTTTCATCTAAATATTTAGTAGAATCTAAATAAGTATTATCATAATATTTAATTAGGTTACTTTATTATTTGCTTTTATTTCCATTATTGTTACGAGTTAGGTTGTTTTTAATTTTTTCCTTTTATTGTTACGATTCAATTAGGTAATCTTATTGTTTCCTTTTATTTCTATTAGGGTTACGACTTACGAGTCTATAAATAAGATGTTTATCGGTGTAATCGAGAGACTTTGATGAATGAATTGAGAATTGTTTGAGAATTAGGGTTTTGACCTTGGTGTGTTTTCCCCTCCCCCTCTCTTCCCCTTCTCTCTCTTTCTTGTCCGGCATCACAAATGGTGAGTGTTGAATGCTTATTGACATGCTACAGTTCCATTTTCTCAATCTTACTGTCTCATATTCACCACAAGTCATTCTTTTCTGAAGGCATAGTCGATTTATCTGTCAAGTAGATGGTTTCATTTATTTGTGTTCTATTCATTCATTTTCTTATTCTAGGCGGAATGCCGAAGTAATGGCTTAGGAAGGCAGCCTTTGGTCATGGCTAAAGATCGTGATATGGTTACGGATGGTAGTCCTGGTTCTGATATGGTTGAAGAAAAGATCCGCAGACTATCTGCAGGAGGGGAAGGGTGGGAAAAAAAGATGAAAAGAAAACGCTCAGTAGGCATGGGTTTTACAAGACCTACAGATATGGATGGAGATCTGAAACGACCACTGCATCATAAGATTAGCAATGAATCTGGCTTGCAACCTTGTGATGTCCATGGTTTCAGGTAATGTTTTTCTATTGTAAGCCAATATTGTGGTTTGGCATAGTTCTGCTGCTTTAGGACTTTGAACTATCCTTTTAGGGTTCGATCTTCAAACATGTGTGAGAAAATTGGAATAATTCTTCGAAAACAAAGACATGGAATCGTGCTTCAAAATTTGGAGTCTGCCTTTCCCTGGGGAACAATACATTAAAGAAATATAGGATCAAATAGTTTGGTGATGCAAGACAAACAATAATTAAGATATAAAAAGAACTGTAGACATCCCTGTGCTTGAGGACCCCCCTTGGGCCTTGACATTACTGTGCATAAGTAATGGAATCGCCATACCAGTGCCTTATTTAAACTCAATTCATTGTACCCACACACAAACAAATAACAGTAACAATAGCAGAACCCATCTTGTACCCATCTACTCGATTCATTGTACCCATTTGGCTAAAACACTATCTTGAGATTCCTTTAAATAGGCTCCAACTGATAACCTATGATAAAGATAAATTATACTAATAGCAAACTGGATAACTCATACATAATAAATGCTTCCAACGAAAAAATCCTCACTTAATCCTTCTTGTACATCATCATTTCTCCTTGGCTGAGAAGAAATTGACGCCAATGAGGTAAATTCTAGATGTACACGTTGAGGATCTCCAAAGATTGTTGCGCTGCGACAGCAAGGGGATTTTTGGCTGTTTTGAACTTGTAACGATCTTATGTTGTGGATCTAATGTGAACTGATGTGGGAGATTGATGGTTTCGATCTGGTGTGAACTGTGGTGATGGTGGACCACTTGTAATGTTATAATCCGACTTTTGGGAAATTGACAAACTGATGATAATGGATGTGGGTTTGTGGATGATTTGGTGAGGGATATGGAATGGTGATTTGTCAGTGTTTGCTCTGATGCAAAATTGGTGGTGGACAATCAAAGTCATACAATGAAAGACCCTTGGCATCCTTGTGCGTAAGGACCCCTAGACATCCCCTTTCTAAAGTAATGGCATCCTGTGGCAATACCATACTCAAAGTTGGTTTCGTTCTATCAAACTAAGTCAAAAATTATATCCTTTGAATAGCCTCTGACAGATAGAGAGAACCAAGGATGGAGATAAATACTCATGAGAACCAAGATAACTCCTCGATAATAAAAATATCTACTAAGATAAATTGATATCTTATCCGTTGTACCTCATTATTTGGATTGAGGGTCATATAGCTGGTACTGTCGCTTAGAGTGGTGTGGTATTAAAGACACAGGATCAATCTTCTGTTAACTTAGATTAAACGTGTTAGGGAGGGGAGAGGGCTACACTGTTGTGTAGCTCATCATTCTTGGACCACAAATAAACTTAAAAAGTCAGTTGAATCTTTTTGCTATTTGTCTATTATGAATGTTTAATTTTATTGTAGTCTGTTGTAAGGACTGCCACATTAGGGATGAAGCTTTTCTTTAACCTTCATCATTATTTATACAGGCATTTATTTTGTGACCTTTTGTTTGCTGTATTTCTGATCATCTATTCTTTATTCACTCATTCGTTATTCTTCCTCTTCTTTTTTTTTAACTTCTCAAGAAACTATGAAGAATTGTTATGTTGTTGGATTTCGTTTCTTTCACAGATCAGGATCCGCTAATGGCACTTACAAGTTAGATAGCAGTTCTTCGCCTACTAGTTGTTTGGCCCGTACAACATCCAAGAATGAACATGAAAAAGCCAGTCTTATGAAGGATCTTGCAGCTGGATTAAATAAGGAAAAACTACTTGCCAAGGGAAGCAATAAGTACGTGTTTATTTTTTAGAGTCATAACATTGAAAATTAGTTTAAAGTCAAAGTTCGTTTGCTTTTTGGTTGCTTGGATTATACATAATCTTGCCCTTTTCTGATGTTTGATTACAACGTTTTCTAGGTTAATGATACGTGAGGACAATCACATTGTCAATCCTAGTCCAGTGACAAAAGGAAAGGCTTCGAGAGCACCACGAAGTGGTTCTGGGACAGCTGCAAACCCATCTCCTAATATTCCACATGTAGCTGAGGGCTGGGAAACATTGTCAACTGTAAACAAAGTTCCTTCCATTGGTGGGGGAAACAGTCGGAAACGTGCTATGCCCTCAGGATCATCTTCTTCGCCACCCATGGCTCAGTGGGTTGGTCAGAGACCACAAAAAATTTCTCGCACCAGGAGAGCTAATCTGGTATCTCCAGTCTCAAACCTTGAGGAAATGCAGATATCACCTGAAGCATCTTCTCCATCTGATTTTGCTACGAGAATGAATTCTAGTGGAACAAATGGTTCACTTCTTCTCAGGGGCATGTCTAATGGCATGCAGCAGCTTAAATCGAAACGCGAAAGTGTTTTATCCCCCGATGCTAGATTTTCAGAAAATGAAGAAACGGGAAATAAATTGAAGGAGAGAGTCACTGGCATTGTCGAAGTTGAGGAGAAAGCTGTCAATGCCATTCCCAATGCTGGGCCATCAGTGTTTCTTACGAAGAAGGAAAAATCATACATCAAAGAAGAAAGTAGTGATGGTGTGCAGAGACAAGGGCGCACTGGAAGGGGCTCTTCCTTAGCTGGAATTTCACCAGTGACGGAGAAGTTGGAGAATACAGTTACAACTAAGCCACTTCGAAGGCCTGGTTCTGATAAGAGTGGAAGGTGCTCCATTTACTCCACCCACCCATCTCCTATTTATAATAAAATAGGAAATCCTCTTTTACTATTTGTTCTGGCTATCAATCTTGACTATGTATTTATTCATTGATGCAGTAAGAAGGGACGTCCGTTAAAGGTGTTAGATCGCAAAGGCTTTTCTCGGCGTGGGCAGTTGCCAACTAGTGGTTCCCCAGATGTCACTGGTATATATTCATAATGATCCGTGAAATATGTACCTATGCAAATGCTGTGTGTGGTTTTATCTGTTCCATTGTAGTTTGACATTCGTTTACTTTAAATGTACTTGAGAGAGAAAGTCAAGCACTTCATTGGAACCGGGGATTTGGGTAGTTGATGGAACATTCCTGTTATCTTTGTTTGTTCAAGTTGAAGCCTTTATTTTATCAATATTTGGTTCCTATTGTCTTTCCTGCACACCGATTGTTTTCTTTTAAATGTGTGGCATCTTTGTTTTTGCATATGATATTCCAGGGGAATCGGATGATGATCACGAAGAACTCTTGGAAGCTGCGAATTTAGCTCGGCGTGCTAGTTGTATGTTGTTGGCATCACTTTTGTCTTAA
Organism: Gaultheria prostrata; assembly: GCA_036023075.1. NCBI lineage: Eukaryota > Viridiplantae > Streptophyta > Magnoliopsida > Ericales > Ericaceae > Gaultheria > Gaultheria prostrata. Next base: position 31,996 of record JAXBDA010001350.1, on the reverse strand, counting down.
AGTGTTTTGCAGAAGACTTTATTATCACTTCTGTATCAAGAATTGAGGATAACTTTGGTTTGTATTTTGCTTGCTTCTGCAGATAATGCCTGTTCTAGTTTGTTCTGGAGAAGAATGGAACCAATTTTTTCCTCTGTCAGCTCAAGGGACAAATCCTACTTTTCACAACAGGTGGTTAACTGAACTTTAATTGTGAAAATCACAGTGGATAGTTTATCTGTTTAATTGGGTGCTCTGAATCCTACGATGCTCTTACATTCTTATGTCTTGTTGTTTTGGATCAGGTAACATTTGCAGAGGAACTTCATGAAAGCCTTTCTCAGATATACTACTGTGGTGATAATGTTTTGGTATTTCCAAATTCTGAAGATCTGCATAGTTGGCATTGTTGTTTGTTAATTCATCCACTGGAACTCTTGTTTTCCCTTCTTGCCTGCAAATTCATTGCGTTGTTTAGAATTTAACTTGCATTATAGGTCATTCAGCCAATTTTTAATTTCTTCCCATGACAATCATTGGACATCTAAGTTTTTTTTTTGATAAGTAATAAATTTATTTGAAAGAGATCAAAGGGGCCATAATTAGAAAAAATAGAAGAGGAAATATGATAGTGAACATTGGAAAAGTGAGTTCCTTTCCAATATTATCACAAAGGGCAAATGCCATGTCAAGCTCTGTTAGCTGTTTGCATTGATTGTGAGCTCCCGAGACGGGAGCTTGAATCTGCACTCCCGATTAAGGAGAGCTCACTCCAGTCTCGAGATGGGAGCATGCTCTTAAGTAGGATGGGAGCTTCCACTAATCTCAAGGAAGAAATTCGGACTTCTCTTTGTAAACATCTGCAAGGAAAGAAAAAGAGAGAGAAGTAAAATATATTTAGGGTTCACATCTCGTTGTTGACTTATTTTAGCCTGTAAATATGATATTAAAACTTTATTGGGCCATCTTTTCTCCATCATTATAGATAATAAATACTTATATACATGCTCCTTCTGCGCTCCTAACTTTAGGATCTTCTAAATGCTCCCTCTCCTGTTCCCGCTTCGTGCAACTAAGTGATATACTAGAGTGCGAATTTTTTACTGGGGATCTTTTTTTTGTTGATTTTATTCTGCTGATGTTTGTTTCTTATTCTAGAAGAAATGGAAACAAAATACTACGCTTCATTGTCTCAAGTTGTTTTAGACTTGGTGACACAATTTTACCCTATCAGCAGCCGTTTCTTTAAATACGCTGTGATTTTATGTTCCTTTTTATTCTGTATGTTTTGTTTAATTTTTTTATACTCACGTTCCCAATTTGAGTCGTTGGTTTTCATCAACGCATATTTTGTCATGCTGCTGTAACCAGACTACTTGATGAATTTTCCATATCAGTGACACCTTGTTTAGTAAATCCTCTTAACCATATGCTATGTTACATGGATCCTTCATTTTGGCTATAGTACCCGTGTCCCATGTCCGACATGCGTATCCGTTTTGGACACCCAGATCCTCTAATTGTATGATATTTACAGAAATAGAATACCAAATTTACAGAAAAAGAATACCAAATTAGCTAGGAAAACGATATTTCTAGACTTTCACATGGACATGATATAGAAGAAACACATTTTTCTCAACTCTTCTTGTTTAAATACATTACTAAGCATAATTAACTTTATATTACTTGCTCTAGTCATGCAATATGTACTACAAACAGGTGTTCAGGACGTGTCTCCGTATCCGTACCTCCTTGTGGGACACATATCCCAATATCCTAAGATTTAAGTCTAGGAAGGTCTGACCCTTGGACATGCACCCGCACCCGCACCCGCACCCGATACTAGTACCCGAGTCCATGTAACATAGACCATATGGTGTATCCGTCTCGGCCTGGTGAACTTATTGACCATTTAATGAATTCAAACTTTAGTGAAGATTGTGAAGGTTTTTTGTTCCAAAACGCTCCTCTTAGTGCAAAGACCGCCTGTTGTAATTTTTTAAAACAGCTGCTCTTGAAGCATGTTTATGGAACCTTTTTAAATGACCATAGATTTCGAACATCCCAAAAAGGAAGATGAATCAATTATCTTGGATGAATGAAATAACAGCTAAACGAGTTGGGGGTATTTTGAGAATGCATTCTTCTTTATTTTCATCATTTCTTGCTTCTCATCTCTCCTTCCATTCATCTTTACAGGTAGGTTATCTTCTTCTTCTTTGATCGTAATTGCTAATCTCTTTATTGCATAGCTGTTGTACTTTGTTTTTTCTTGACTTTCCATGTTCGTTTGGCTTTTCCCCTATTGGGATATACAAAACATGAAAAGATGCACGATGTCAGACATCCTCTCTTATTCATGCAGTAGCAGACATCTTGTTTTTGTTGCATTAATCTCGATATTATCACGTAACTATAATGGAGAAGGTTGGGTAACCTTTTTATGGTTCATGGATCTATTCATCGTGCTGTTCTCATACCTTCTGTGTTTGCAGGGTGATCTGCATCAAGATATTTCTGCATCTAAAAAAGTTGTTACTGGAGAAATAGATAGAAGCCTACAAAATCAGATTGAATCTAAGGATTCAGCTAGGATGGTGAAGTTTGCTGATCAATCGCACGATTTTGATGCTGTATGTGAAAATTCAGATTCAGAAAGAAGATTAAGAAAAGTTACCCCATTGTACCAAAGAGTGCTATCAGCTTTGATTGTTGATGATGAAATTGAAGAATTCGAAGGAAATGACATGGCAAGAATTGAGTCACTTCAATGTTGTACAAATGTTGTACAGTACAATGCTGAACCTAGAAAAAGGGATGCAAGCGAATTTGAACGTGAGTCACCAGTTGGTACTCAAACTTGGAAACAATATGCTGGAAACAGATTTTTTTCATGTAATGGGAGCGCTACGTCTGGTGGAAGCCCTGCCATCCAGAATCCTCCAGAGCATAGTAATGGTCTATTGGAAGGAAACAATGGTTATTTCTGTTCGAACTTCGGGGAGTTTGATGGGCTTTCTGGTAATTATCTGGACGGGCCACAAATTGTACGAACAAACAGTTTCAATATACCTTCCTCGGATAGCCAATATGAAAAAATGTGTATGGAGGACAAACTCATGCTGGAGCTGCAGAGTGTTGGCATATATGTGGACACAGTGGTAAGTTTACTAATATGGTACATGAGGCTTGTTTTCTTTCAACCTAATTGGTCCCGCATTTTGGTTCTAAGAACCATAGATACGACACTGTGTAGGTATGCTTCTGTAAATATACTGGCATTTACATTGAAATTTGCAGAGAACTAGGACTTGTGTTGACTATGGGGGCCTTACGAGAAGAAAAATAAAAAATGATTCACATACATATTTCTGTTTTGAGGATAAAGCAGTTATTCATAGATTATACTGAAAATTGTACGATTGTGTTATGAAAAACAATTGCAATATTTTATTTTGCTCATTTTTATGTATTCACAAACATGTTGGGAGTTCTAAAGGTTGATGGTTTTTTAATATTGGAAACCCGAAGAGACAGTTTTGAGAAGACCCCCGAGACATGTCTTGTGTGTCAAGGTATAGGCAATAGACGCGTGGACCATGTGAACCTTCCAGTTCTAATAACTAAAAGAAAAGTACCATGATGCGTCCCACGGTAAGCATATGTCTTGGTATTGTCTGAAAAACTGGCCATGCATATTGCTCCCTTGCAGGCGTGTACATGCTTCTGAGTTTTGCATTTTGCCCTGTTCTTCGTAAAAGCTCCTTCAGTGGTTCATGTCGTTGGGTGCATGCATGCATTGTTAAACCTTGTGAGAGTTGCATCGAGAAATATTTTTCTTCAATCATGGCCATTCTTTTGATTTCGCAACCAGCCATTACATTTCCTGATATCTCTGATTGTGTTTTTTTTCCGTTGTTTACTCCCATTCCGTTCTGCTTTCTGGACCATTGCTTCAGCCTGATTTAGATGACGGAGAGGATGATGTGATTAATCAAGATATTGTTCAGCTGAAGAATGGACTGCACCAACAGGTTAGGCTGCATCCATGCATAAATCTCGTTTCCCTCAATCATATCATTTCGCTATTTCCAAACATAAACTTGAAGAGTTGAAGCTTATTTCATTATCAATATGCTTTGTATATCTATGCCATATTACAGCGTGCTTTTTCTTGATTCTTTTATGTGTTCACTGAGTCTGTAGATTGGAAGAAATAAAGAGTCCTTAGATGGTTTATATGAAGCAAACGAGCATGGGAAGGAAGCAGAAGCACGGTAATTTCCATACAGGGATATCTTTCTGATATTGGACTTCTGATCTTTCTACGATGAACTTGAATTTGCGTTCAATTGTTCGCATCTTCTTGAGGTGAATTTATTGTGGTCATTGTGCAGGGAACTTGATCAGGTCGCAATGGATAAACTTGTGGAGTTGGCTTATAAAAAGCGTTTGGTAATTATATCAATTCTTTGACGGTTCTCTACTTTTTCATTGTAGATATAATGGTGTTTGGTGGTGTATTTTGGCAGTATTTCTAGTTGTAGTTTAAGCCTAATGCAGGATTGATGTAAATGATCTCGTTTAATTTACTTTTTAGAGTTTATTCTGCACCCACTAAATTGCTTTATTTTTATTCATCAAGCATTCCCCCACCCCATCTCTATGTCTTCTGTTCAACTTCAGCTCATGGCTGTCCAATCATGGTAGGAAAAAACCACTGTAACTCTCTTATTCCCCCGGTAAGTGGGGTTTGTCATGTAAAATGCCCTGATATGCATTTTGGCCACATTTCCTAATAGCTTAAGCCTTTGGAGACCACAAACTGCATTAATGAAACTCACTCCATGAATTTACCGACTTAGAAATAAAAAATTTAAAATTTTCTATATACTATTTTTCTTCTGGTTAGATATTTGATAGCTGGGTTGCTGCAGATTTGAACCATGGAATCTCTCTTTGACTGAATTTTACAGGCCACTCGAGGAAGTATTGCCTCTAAATACAAACTTGCTAAGGTGTCAAAGCAGGTTGCTTTGGCTTTTGCAAAGAGGACTCTTGCTAGATGCCGAACGTTTGAAGTTTCAGGAACAAGTTGCTTTAACGAACCTGCTCTTAGGGATGCACTCTTTGCTGCACCTCCTGGCGGCAGTGAGGCAGAAGTTTCTACGATTGAAGATCTGGGAATTGGTAAAATAAGTTTTCAGAATCTTGTAATCCTGTGCCACACCAGGGCTTTGGTTGTGCATATTTTACATGAATATTACTCCAACCCGTTTTGTTTATCCATCTTTTGAACTTGGGATGCCCGAAAAAGATTGTTGATTTTGAAAAAGCCAAAGAAAAGCTCTTAAGTTTGCCAAATTATCCCGAACAAATAATCAGTAACAAAATTTAAAGTGGGAAAATAAAGGGGCGGTGTTGGAAAGAGTGCCTTATGATGTTAATCAACGCATTCATTGTGTGCCCCTGGAAAAAGTTGAAATCATTAGAGGGACAAACAAAAGGGGACAAGTATTTTGTTCTCAGCAATTATTTTATCTTGACGAAAAGTTGCATAATTATTGGAAAATATTTAGTATTGTGCAACAAATTTTCCTTCGACACTAAGAGTAGATGTTTCTTTGGTAATCGGTTACGGAAATGTGAATGTATTTCTTTGCTCCTATGTTGACGTAGCCAAAAGCTTTGCATTGTTTTTTTATTATACTCCTTCAGCTCAGCTGTATTTCATGCGCTGTTTTCCGTTCTTCAGGATCCTTCCACAACAATTCAGTGGATCCGTTTGAAAGTTTTACCCTTCAATCTGATCATGCTTTTGCCAAAAACGGGCCAATATCAAACAGAGGGAAGAAGAAGGAAGTATTGCTTGATCATGTTAGTGGCACTGCCCCCTCGAGGCCCACATCAGCTCAAGGTAGCACTCTTTTGGGTGGAGCAAAGGGAAAGAGAAGTGAGAGAGAGAGGGAAAAAGATGTCTCGAGCAGAAATACTGTTGCCAAAGCTGGCCGTCCGTCATCGAGTATTTATAAGGGAGAGCGAAAGTCGAAAGCAAAGCCCAAACAGAAGACAGCTCAGCTATCAACATCAGGAAATGGTTTCGTTAGCAAATATACTGAAACCACTCATCCTGTGTACCCCTCGGCTGCTGGTTCTGGAAATTTGCTCACTAATGGTAGTGCAACTAAAAGAGAGCTTGGGCTGATGTCCCCTAGTACCATTCCTCAGGATTTGTCAAAGGAGACTAAGACAACAATGGATTTTACAAATTTACAGCTGCCTGATGTGGACTCAATAGATGACCTAGCTGTTGGCACTGACCTTGGAGGTTGGTTGAATTTTGATGAAGATGGTTTACTAGACCATGATTTGGAAGGCCTTGCAATCCCAATGGATGACCTTACAGAGTTGGGGAATATGTTTTGATGTCAGTACATTATACTTTTTTTTTTGGGTTATTTAGCTATTGAGATGAGAACCGTTGTGTCATCAGGGCGTGTTCAGATTTGTTATCATTGGCCTCAGCCAGATTGGCACTTGTAATTATGGCCATTCTTTTTGTTTACTTCTTAGAGTAGTCATAAAAAAATGTTCTCATTGCCTAAGGGATCCAGATAATTGCTAATTGTAATGCTTATAAAATCTCTTTCAGATTGCCCATTTGTCATGTTTTGGATATTTGAAGGCTCAACTTTTTTCACCTAATTTTGCAACCATGCAGGCGACTATCACGCTCTGTTCTTGATATTGCATTTGAATGTTAGATGCATTCACCAAATACAGAGACACATTGTCTGATTAGCTTATCACCATGTTTCCTTCTCCTTGGTTTTATTTTCCAGACGCTCTGGACTACTGGTTGGTGCCTGATAAGACATTACCATGAAAACAAATGTTATGGACCACTTGTTGGGGCTTGAGGATATATTTACTGCCAAAGGAATATTGAAGTCTATAATGACTATCAGTAAGCTTTCTCCTTACAGTTTTTTCCATCCCCATCATTGAGGTTACTTGGTATGTGGACACTATGGATATGTGATTTTGGACTCAGCAAGATCTCTCGAAAGGATTCAGTTTGATGCTACCACATTTCACAGTCTGAACATTTGGGATGCTTCCAATGTAAAAAGAGCTTTGGTTCTCAGTGAAGGAAATTAAGGTATGTTAATGTTTTATTTGTCATGGTATTTGTTTGCTCTTTGTTTGAACTGGAAAACGGAGCTCAAGGATTTCTCTCCATCTAGTAAAATCATGTTTGGGCCTTCTAGTCAGGTTCGGACACATGCACAGGAAATAATAAGACAGACTGATTGTGTTTTTCAATTTTTCGGTATAGTTTGGTGGCCATGCCTTCTAAATTGAGATGCTTATTTCTGCTTAGAATTGGTCAGGTGGCTTTCAGTGGATCTGTCTCATGTTCGTTGTAGCAATTGCGGGTTGGCTTTTGGGAGGTGATTACTTTTGAATGTGCTGGTTACCACTTTGCTTCGTATCCAAAAATGAAGTAGGAGTTTCAGTTTATGTTAGTATATGTGCACATACTTATATTCCTGTATATAATTTTGGCTGTTATGTTGCTTTATGCTTAACCACTTTTACTTTAGCTTCTTTTTATTTGACAAATAAATTTTTTCGTATTGTGCTTAACTACTATTACTTCATTGTTGGGATTTGCTTTATCCATATTTTTTTGTCATTTAGACATTTACACCATGATCTGCTAGTGCAGAAGTTCATGGCCATGACATAACTTTCAAAAGTTTCATTTGCTTGCATCACCCTTCCGCAAATAAACACTGTCCTGGTTCTTTGTATGCATATGCTAATTTGGTTATACATCGGCTGAATCTCACAACAATGCGGACACTATGCCGGAAATATTCTTGATGCCTAACTGGAAGTATTGACACATAAGTCCGTAAATAGGTAGATTTTTGGTTGAAGTCTGAACTTGTCTTTATTTAGTCAAGGTAGTCCTGGGGCTGTGGGTCTTGAACTATAGGGCACAATACCCGATGGATTAATCTCTCAGGTGATTGGAGCACCATGTTTATTATTGGAGCTAAAAAAGGGCTTCCCAGTACACGAAGCTCCCGTGTATGCATGATCTGGGGAAGGGATGATGTATGCAGCCTTGCCCTGCAAGCATAGTGGTTATTTCTGAGATTGAACCCCTGATCTTCAGGGCAGAATGGGGTCAAGAGCCCCACAAGGCTGATATACGAACTTGGAAGATTCTATTACATGTGGAACAAGGTAAAGCATCTAACTCACAATCAATTGCCAATGGTGGAGAGGCCGCCAGACTCATAAATTACCTTAGGAGATGCTATTGCGCAGACGTGGAACAACCTCGACCCTTTGATTGAATATCCAAAGCTATTTTAATGAGTTGTACTGAGTAAATGGATAGTAGCTTTGAGCCCTTGACGGGGACAATGTGGCTGTGGACAAACCTCCATGCCTCTGGAGAAGAATATGCCCCTGTTGTGGGTTTTGTTACATTTTTTAGAGCGCCGTTGTTAGAGACTAGGAGATACTGAAGATTGCCTACGTTTTATGGATTCATTATGAGTAGTTCGTGCAGGTCACCTTTGATTACATCCTCAGAGGATTTGGTTATTGATCTGGTGCATTCACTAGAATCACTAATTTACCACCCTATTTGTGTATTGTACTTTAGGTGGGGGCAACTTTTTCTATGATAATTCCCTGAAGCTAGTTTCAAATCATAATGGTGTGGCACTCAGTGTCTATTCCTGGTGATTCTTCATTAATCCCTGTAATGATCATCTTTGGAGTGTCCGAGGCAGTTCACAACTATGATGAATTTCAAAATTCTAGCTTTCTTTTTTACGGTTAGTGACTTTTTGCCTCAAGGTTGTCAAATCGTGAATTGAATCGCGAACCTAAATGGCTTTTTTCTGAATCGTGAATCGTAATGATCAAGTCATAAGAGGAAAATATATACATGAATTTTCACGTGAATCAAATCGATCGAAGTTATTGGAGTTGTGAAGTGATCCCTTTTCTTTTAATTAATTGAGCATGACGGAATTTTCACTTGATTGATTACTGGGTATAAAACTTTAGTTGGCCGCATATTCAGTAATGTTAAATGTTGGTTCAAATTGCTGCACTGCACTTACTATACATGTCATTTTATCTGCGCAATGTTCTCCTGCGGAAGTTTTCTGGTAGCAGTTGGTACCCCAAAAATCTAGATTCTGAAGAAATTTCAACTACCCCGACATTTCACGACTGCAGCAGAACAGTAGAGTTTCTTCATTTCTTGCAAATGCTTCCATACATGAAGCTTCCTTTGATGTTTGTGTTCTTAACTTTGCATCTGGAGCAACTCCAGATATCCAAGTTATGGTTGCAGTACCTCTAGCTTTTTCTGATCAACATATCTGTAGATTGTCTTATGTTTTGGGCTATTGTATCCTGCAACACGAATAAGAAATCTCAGGACAGCAGTCTCTCACTTCTAAATTTGTTCTGTTATCATGACCACGGTGCAGGCTATTCTGCTGTAACTTAGAAACCTACTTAATAGGCCACAGCAATTGAAAAGTAAAGGTTTTGGATCATTACCATGTGCCGAGTCACTGGGGTGGACTGTTAGTTTTCATCCCCATTATTGAGGTTACTTTGGAATGTTATTGTCACTTCCTGAGAATTAGCTAGATGAAGTCCAAAGAGGAAAAAAAGAAACATGTTACCACTGTCATAATGGGAAGGAAAAATAAAAGGGAAAAGGCCTATTACCAGCCTGAAGATAATGGGTATTGTGTTTCTTTCACAGGGTTGTGACCTGAGGCAATAGCATGGTGATAGTGCTTTGGCATGGATTTGAGGGAATTGAATCCATCTTTTCCCTAAAGAGGGAGAGTAAGGTTTCTTACCGAGTAACCCTCTCAAGCCCGGCCCGGATTGTTCTGATTGGGATCAAAGGAAAAATGGGAGGTTGTGCTCGATCTCACTGTCTCTCACCCCTTGTGCGTCTGAGGCTTTACTAGGCCGGATGGGTCTGGTAAAATTGGAGGTTGTGCTCGATCTCATTGACTGTCTCACTTTGCGCGTCTGAGGCTTTACTAGGCCGGATGGATCTAACATAACCTTGCTCGGAGTGAGTTCCCCATTAACGGAAAACAGAATCTTGCACAGTTGGTATGATCTGATTTTCTATGGGGACTTGAACCCCAGCATGTTTTATTTCAACAGCCTGCCTCATCAGCCTAATCTTTACTAACCAAACCAAACCAAACTGAGCCTTATGTCCCAAATCAATTGGGGTCGGCTACATGAATCTTTTTCCTATGCTTGATAATTTAGACTAACATGTCATCCAGAATAAATCTGCTTGAGGTGTCTGAAAAGTATATCTATATTGCCTCCCGTCTGAACTGGCATCGAAGCCGATTGTTCGGTGGAGATTAACGCGTATGTCTCACCACTACAGTTGAAGTTGCCTTAACTATGCTTATTTGCTTTCAAGTTAATCAGTTAAATTCTGCATTATTTGAAGTTCTGAAGCAAGTAAATGCTCTATATCATGCCCTGAACGCATTTTTTTCCCCTTCCAAAAACATGGGAAATGTTCAGACAGGACACATTTGACCCACCACCCACGGTAAATTTTGGGACGTCTGAACCCACCTGCAAGTTCCGTGCGCTAGGTTAGACAAGTCCTAGCTAGAAAAAATCGAACACCAGACCTTCAACTTCCAAAGTTAATTCCAATGACAACTTTAACCTGCTGAACTCCCTAATGGTTTGCCCTGAAAAAGGCTCATCGACATGTAAATTCGTTAATATGCATGTTCAGGTTGCATAGCATGACCTTCATCGGCATCTGCTTTGTTCAACCTTGAATTGGAGATCAGTTTTTCAACTACAGATACTATAAGACAAAAGCTTTCATTTCATATTGTATGCTCCGTTAATCATATAAACATGCTGTCTCCAACAGCAGCATCACAGTGATTCACAGAACTCCACAAAAAACAAGGAACACCGATTTTATCTTCAGTTGAAACAAATGTAAAGCATCTTCAGCATAAAATCTGGTGCGTCACGTGATTAATTTCCTCACATTAGCTCAGCAACTGGCATCTCATTCATCCAAGAAGGAAACTATTAGGCATGCTGTCTTCCAGTATGATGTTTCCTCGTGTCACTTCAGAACAAAAGGATTACTGATTGAATTGTCAATCTTATGGGTAAAATGCTGACAAAGTTCCATGTACATTTGTCATGGCTTGCTGTTCGCTATTTCTTCAGCCTTATATGCGCCATGCTCTTGTCCGATAGTACCACCAGATTTGAAGGAGACAGGAATGAGTTGCTCCACTGTTCGCTGCACGAAACTTACATTTGGAAGATGAAGACCCAACTGGTACTGCTCTTCGTCGAACTCCGTCCTTTTTAGTGTTCTCTTGTAAGTGTCAGTGGCAATTCTTGGATGACCCCTGGCGATGGATACCTGTGGCGCATTGAGATTAAAGTGACAAAACAAGGAAAAGAAGATCTATAACTGAATTAGATGCAATTCTATTAAGGGTGTGTTTAAGATATCCGTGGCTACGGATTTTAGATTGTAGCTTCAGATTCCGCTACAAATTCTAATTCTAGATTTTAGTAAAAAAGTAAGCCGAAAAAGCACCATAAGCTACCCAAACCCAGCTTTTGGTATTTTTAGAATTTCGCTCATTTTTTAGCTTTTCAAAATCTGTAGAATCCGAGAATCTGTTATCTAATGATTTTAAACACTCCAAACTAATTTTGAAAAGCTAAAATCTCAAAATCTGCGGAAAAAAAAAAAAGAAAACTTGTAAACACATGCTAATTTCCTTTTGGGGTTGAAAGAGGTTAAATTCGTTATACAAAACCTAGAGAGTACAAAAACTACAGAGGTAAAATGATGAGCATTCCTTGACACCAACTGTTCTTTTCATCTACAGAATCTGATTTCTCCACTCATCCCTCTGCATATCCTAAAGGAGGTGAAGTTAAATAAACACTACCTCCTCCTTGAAAGAGAGTCAAGAGACCGAGAGAAGGCCAGAGATCCTTTCCACCACAAGGGCACTGAATCTCTTCTTGGCTCATAAATTTGATTAGACGTTACTTTTGATACACAGTTGTATATCAGCAAAAAGGCATCAAGGAGATGGCACCCTATACAAAAAGACCATACACAAAACTGCTCTATTCTCCTTCGTGTGTCTCCAAAAGATCTGTCTCTCCGAAAGATCAATGGAATCTTGAACTCGATCGATTAGTTGGAGTACTCTCTTTCCACTATGAGTCGTCTAAAATCAAAAAGCGGGGGTAAAAATATAAAATCAAAGATTTTAGTTCTGTTCAGTAGCTCGATGAATGTAGACAAAGTCAGAAATCCTACTCTGTAAGATGAGGTCAAGTTATTTCCTGAACGTTATTTTTTGAGCAAGACAAATAGGACATCATAACAAAACTTAATCCCATTTCAACAGAAACTCAATCACATAACTAAAGCAATTCTATTTCACACGCACAATTAATTTGAGTTAAACTAAAAGATCCACGAGATTCCCTTAACAATACATGGTTGATTCCATTTAGAAGAGTTGCTTTCAGGACGTGAACCCTTGATGTAGGCAGTCAAGATAAGAACAAATATTGATGAAATCAAACATGAGAGGAGGCAGTAAGATACTAACATAAAACGATTTGACATACGTTTCATCAATCCCGGTTATCAAAGTGGGTTATTACTGGAGATACAAAATAGGAAATTTTAGCTACCAAATACTCCTAAGACTCCTAAGTGAAATAGGAAACTGTTTTTTATTCGACCGTTGGGAGTTATTCTGAACACGCGTTGGAGTTATATTTGAACTTTCGACCTTTGGAGACAGAAGAATCTCGTCTTGACTGACTCTAATGGTTGATTCAATTTGCTTTTAGGACGTGAACCCTTGATACAATTACTACAATCATACTGCATAATTAAAAATCATTAGAATGCTCTTTTCATTATTTCCATGGGTTACTTGGCTAATATCCAAGGGAGTATGAACATCAGAAGAAAAGAGAAAACTCATAGAAAAACTAACCATATGCCTTTTCCCAAAATCATAAAGCCAAAATCTCCACTCCTTTAACTCTCTTCCATCAAGTTTCACGGATATGTTGGTCCACCTAGTGTGATGAAATTCTACGGAATCCAATCTATACCCTACTCCAGTTCCTATGGCCTTGACAAATGCTTCCTTCACACACCAATACCTGCACAAGTAGCCACCAGCACCACGCGTCCGCATGTCATAAATGGACGTCAAAAACTCGTATATAAAGCTAGATGTAATCAAAAGCAGCCTTAATAAAGTTGAAATGAAAACACAAAGTAAGAAAGGCGAGCAAGGGTTGTTTGGCTAGTGACATTACATTCGGAAAGCAGGCGATTAAGAGTGTGGGTGGGCTTTGGTAGATTTGAGGGTATAGGAAGTCCAAACTATTTGGCCTGGTCATTAGATGGAGATGTTGAATAAAATCCAATAGCCCAAATGAACTATTCACGACATGACAAATATTCTTTTTGACTGAGGTAACTTAACATGGATTTAATTTTCCTTGATCCCGGAGCCTAAGTAACTCATTGGTGACTAAATTAATATGGGTATCTATATGTCCAGCAAATCCCACAGGAAGCAGTCCAGGCATGAGGGCCAGGATCAGACTTTGCATGCTCTGCTAAAATAAAAACGAAAGAAAACAAAAAAAAAAGACTCCATATGATGTCGAGGAAATATTCCATGAAAACAAGATAGCTGTCAACACACTGATTCAGGGGGACAGAAGACCGGTGAAAAAAAATTCAAGTAGAAAATGTGAAGCATATGGCTACTCTTAGAGTTGGGATATTAACCCATCAATGCTCAATAGAACACGGAACTTAAAAGTCATATATTTAAGTGAAAAGTCATAAAGTTGTGTTGAAACTTAAGATATTAATACCTAAACAACATTGAAGCACATGGTTAAGTTTTGTTCTGCAAGAATACTTTAGCTTGTGTATTGAAAATGTAAGACAAAAGATCCTGTTGCCAAGACATTGCATAACAGCCAAAGGAAACTTCAAAGGCACAACAAGATTGGATGGTATATTTGTTCAAGCAATGTTTTTTCACTGGTCTTCCGACTATCTTCAGGGAAAATGGGAGCACAAATTTAGATCATATTAAACTTAGGCTAAGTCATCCACAGCGAACAGGATCCCAAACAATTGAAGCTACTGCAGTCATATTTTACAAGAACCACGACACGCAAGGATGGGTTTCCAAAATCCACACTAACATATCCAGTCAAATGAAATCCTTAAAGTTGACTGACTTTAGTCGCAAGAAAAGCAGCATAGTTTGCAATATACCTGTAGAACTCAATCAACATATCATCACAACTGCTAGCATTAACAATACTGTTCCATTCCCGTCTGGAGAAATATGAGGAAAAGTTTTGGATAAATTTTGGTATTGTTTCCTTCCCAGGAATGGAAAGGGAAACAATATCCAAGCCAACAATGCATAATGGTTCTGAAGCTATCGCCACATAGTCACCGTGGTGGGATGCATTAAAGTTGAAATTTGGTAATTCCTGATCCACTTTATTCCATTCCTATAAAAACAAGCACCGCATGGAAAGCCTTTAATATATGAATACTGTACGGGGGCTGCAGAAAGGAAAATTAGAGTATATTAAGTGATATTCATCAAGTCCAAAAAAAAAAAATCACAACTTTCTTCACTTCAAAACTTTATGACGTGCAAATTAAAAAGCAAATCAGTTTATGACATTACAATAGTGCTGATTAAATAAAATAGTATAAAAGATAACTTTTATGCTAGACTAATCATTATGCAGATATTGACTCTGCTAGATGTGAAAGATATGGAAAACAAAGAAGTCAAAAGCTTTTGAATTAACCTCCTCCCCCTTTCAAGAAAAAAAAAAGGAATCAACCTTCTCAAGAATTTTCTAAATAGAAGAAGAGAGATAGAGAGAGAGAGTGAATAAACTTCTCACTTGATGCTATAAGTTACCTCTTATAAAGAGGATTTCATATCTTGCGATAATCTGCAGCACAAAATCCTTGGTGCTTAACTACAAAGGGGAAGAAATAAGAAAAAAACTTGGCAGAAAGTCAAATGGTTCATGTGCCGGTCGAGTAGCTTGATATACATTATTGGGCCAATTTCCTAACAGCTTAAGCTTTTGGGAGAATTGGTAACTTAACATGATATCAGAGCTAGGTACCAGAGATGGGTAGGTGCATGTCTCTGGCCTGCACGCGGAAGTTGCTACCGAGTGAGTACGCTGCACATGAGGAAAGGTGTGAAGCGACGTCCCATATTGCTTGGGTACCAATGTAATATTTAGTATATAAGCGTGAGGGCACTCTCACTCCAATAGCTGTCTTTTGGAGTTAAGTTCTACACAAGACCATGTAACATAGTATCAGAGCTCCGGTTGTGAGAGGTCTTGGGTTCAACTCTCTCTGTTTGCAGTTGTTTCCCGTTTGCATTATGGTTCTCCCCTCGTAATTCTCGCTTTATCTATGAAAATTTGCATCTCCACATGCAAGACGGGGTTGCACGTGATGGAGGATGTTGAATAGTTTGATATACATTGGTGGATCCATTTCTAACAGCTTAAGATTTTGGAAGAATTGGTAACTTACCAGTGCCATGTTGAAAACAAAAATGTGAGAGAATAACGAAAGAGCTCTATGGACGATCACCACAGCATCATATCATTTGATGAGATCTATGCTAGTGTTTATTGCATTACATGTCAAAGTCCACCCTGATTGGTCCATCTCGATGGCGCTGGAAGGTTAAACCGACTTTGGATACTTCTAATTAAACATTTTAGGATTTCAAATTAAGTCATCCTTGAGTTTGTTGCTTAAAGCATATGTATGTATACCGCTAGGAATTGACTTCTGAAACATCTGAGATACCGTATAAAAGTAATGAGCAAAAGGTCTAGCAGATCCACCTAAAGATATAGAAACATTGAGGAGTTTAAGAGGAAAAGACTAAAGAGGCACTGACTACTCAACAGACATGTATTCTGCTAATGACCGGTATTGCGAAATATCAATTGCCCTAACTAGAAATTCCTGCAACGTGATTTCTCTAATTTTCCATGTTTCGGGTCTGTATGATCCCTAATCAGAACTTGTCACAATTACTTTCAGCAAAATGGATTAACTTAAAAAATTCCAACAATTTCTCTTGTTTGGCTGAATTTCTAATACAAATGGCGAAAATATTAGCCTTCAAACTCATCCATAGAATGTAGTCCAATCTAGAGAACATTAAAAGCCATAAAATACTATCTGAAAGCAACCGAATTACGACCGGAACACCGCCAAACACACCCTCACACAAACTTCTGAACCAAAAACCATAAATACTTCGTGGAGGCTAAGGTATAGGAGTCATACCAGATAGGGTTTTCCCTCAACAGTGCGTTTAATGATAATTTCATCAAATGGGATTCCCAAAACTTCATGAACAAGTGCATATTGAAGCAACCTGCTCACAATTGCCCGCTTTCGATCCTCCAATTTCAGATATCTAAGCAAATAGCGAATTACCATCATACACTCTTATACAAAAATCATTTAGGTCACAAAAAAACTTATTAAATCAAGGGATACAAGAATTTCCGAAAATTTCACGAATTGGATGATGGTGAGGGCTGGGATGCCTAGGAGTAGTACAACCTTCATGGGATGACGAGGAGTAGAATGGCCCTAGGTGAGATGACCGTGGGTGGCATACCCAAGAGTGGGATGACAATGATCGTGGATTCATCCCTAGTCGGGGTGATGACGATGATCATACACCAGAACTTACTTCCACTACCAACAACAAGAATCAGATACTTCTTGAGTTTTCTGGTGATGGTGAATCATCAAAAGCAAGGGCGGACCGAAGGAGGTGCCGAGGGTTGTCTGGGCCCCTGCAGAACTCCAAATATTCCATTTAATTATTCTAGTTTTTTCAAGTTAATTTAGAAAAAGTTCTATAAGATTGACTCTGCAGCCTGCAAGTCTGTTGGATGAAAAAAAATATATCATAAATTAAGTATTTTTGTTTAAAAAACTTCCTCTAATTCCAAGTTTTCAACAATTTTTTTATCACGGGTATAAATGACGGCTACGTAGATACACAAACTTACCTACCTAGTAGCATTATATTATAAGGAATATTTTTCTCTCGTTATAGAACTACAAGTGGTTTGGGCCCCCGCCAAGGACTAATCCTGTGTCAGCCACTAATCAAAAGTATTTGGCAGGAAAACCTAACTAATTGCAAACGTATCTAATCAACTGGAGAATTATGATTTTGGACCCCATTTGCATCGGATTAGACTATAAATCCAAGGCAACCACATATCCCCCATTTGGTGGAATCTTTTTGTATGATAAACTGTCCAACGGATACAATACCTCACAAAACATTGGATACACACCATCTTAGAGGGTATGGTTCTCCCTGCAATTTCCGATTGGATTTCCAACGCTGTGGGACTACATATCCTTCACCGTTATCCCAGTCAAACAAACCTACCCTTAAACTCTTGTCACAATCTACAACCCCACTAAATTCGAATACCCACAGCAAGAATCATACACATCTTGAGTTCTTCTGATGAATCATCAAAAGGGTATGACAGCATAACTTAGCAAATATGCAAGTTTATCTAATCAAGTGGTGAATTGACATTTTACCCTCCAACGTTTTAATGCAAAACTAATTCAACCACCCACAAAAAGATTTTCTGGATGAATCGTCAAAAGGGTATAACAGAAGCTACTTAAGACAGATGTATAAACATGTATAAATATATAAACGTCCATTGTACTTTTATATTACTGGAGTAAGATATAAGCAGACCTGGTGATGGAATGGTGCTCGTGTTGAGGAAGAAAAGACATGGCATAAGAGAATTCATTGGGGGAAGGGTTCCACTGAGAAATGTCAACTACCCATCTCTGGACGCCTCTCTGTAATTCCATTTGAATTACTTTCCGATCGCTTCAATCTCCGCATGTCTGTGCATAATTGCCTATGCATGTGTATTAAAGCATCTCCATTCTCCGGCCCTCACGGCCCTCACCCTTTCTTTTACTCTCTCCCACGTGATTTGTTTGCCCACAAGCATACTTTCTCAAGTCCCAAAATGATTATCCATTTTCAAAAGTCAAGACATAAAGTAGGGGAAAATAAATAATCTCAAAAGATAATGAACAAATTAAAAGATAATGAAAAAAAATTAGAATCCCCAAAACGGACTAACAAATCCGGAGGGAGAGAGTATTTTATATTTTGGCTCAGTTTCCTATTTGATTTTATCAAGATTTGATAAAATCAAGTGGGAAACTGGGCCTTTATATTTTTTATTATAAGAAGGGTGGGAGGGTAACCAGCAATCCCGAACGTGATCATAGGAGTTCCCGACGAGTTGTGTAATGTCCGGTTTGAGCCATAGCTATTATCCATGAGGAAATGCCATCACCGCGGCACCATCTATGTACTAGATGACAGTAGTCCAAATTTCCCCTGATTGAGACTCGAGCCTGAATAAGATGTGAGTGTGAGAAATGTTCTGCCATCTAGACTACCACCATCAAGTGGTTCTCACCCTTTAGTATTTTCC
This sequence comes from Gaultheria prostrata, assembly GCA_036023075.1. Taxonomy (NCBI): domain Eukaryota; kingdom Viridiplantae; phylum Streptophyta; class Magnoliopsida; order Ericales; family Ericaceae; genus Gaultheria; species Gaultheria prostrata. The sequence goes on along the minus strand of JAXBDA010001350.1, from coordinate 13,294 downwards.
CCAAATTTTGAGGCAAAATTTATGTAAGAAACTAATTTGAAAATTTTGGGCCATCTCCGATGCTTACCCCTTGTAAGACCTAAATTTAAAAATTGGATAAGGGGAATGATTTTCACACTCCCCTTTTAGCCATTCACACTCCCTTTTTGTCTTTTTCTCATGTGAAATTACTATATTACCCTTACATCTTGAATCATTTTTTTCATGTGAAGGGCAATGTAGTAATTTCACATGAGAAAAAGACAAAAAAGGAGTGTGAATGGCTAAAAGGGGAGTGTGAAAATCATTTTCCTAAAAATATCAAAATCTCATCTCTCTAATGTTTGACCTAAATTCATCGCCATTTTAGATTTTTTTAACCCATTTCTTTTTCCAAATTGAGGACAACCCAAATCCATTCCAATTTTATTTTTTAAGGACCAAGTCGAGTTCACTCATTATTTACTGTTTTGTCATTTCTAGCATTGTAGCCGTAGTTTCTGGCAACCCACCGTTGCTTGGTTAATCATCTGTACCCACCTTTCTAAACTCATCAACAAGAAGACAAGAAACAGATCCCCCACTACGATTTCACTATGATTTCTCAAATTTGTTGCTACATCATCATCGGAGTCGTCGCAAAAGTTTCGTCGAAGTTGAGGCGAGAGAAAACACAATGTGAGTCTGGGGAAAAATGATAGAGAAATGAACTTGGAAACATGAAAAAGTATTACATTTGGATAAAACTTCATTTTGCCATTGGAGGGGACAAACCCACATAGAGTTCTTACCCAATTTTATGCTCAAATTTGGGTGAAGGCCCCGAACTTATTTTTTAAAAATGCCTAATGACATAGAAGTAAATAAGAGGGAGCAGACAATCATCTCCGACGAATGTCCTACGATGTCCACTAGCTCTAGCGATGCTCCGGCAATGCCCAACAGCTCAAGCGAAACTCTGACGATAGATAGAAAGAGTCGAAGAAGCTTTGCCGGATCATCAACATTAAATTAAAAGAGCCGACGAAGCCAGGGACGGAGCCCGGAGTCTGCCACAGGGGTGGCGCCGTTCAATGGAAAACTAGTTACATGTTATGCAGAAAAATATAAAGAAAAAATTAATTAGGAAGTTATATAATTAGGTATTGTTATAATATGGTCTTTTTTTTATAATAACAAATGCTTTCTCCAACTCTTTTATAGTATTCAAATACAAAACATTCCGTATTATTTTTTCTTGATTCCAACCAACAAAGCTCGAAATTGCAAAAAAAAAAAAAAATTCATTTTTTTGTACAATGTACTCCTATTAGGTTTTTTTTGTGATTTCCTTTTCATTGTACATTCATACCATCATAGTCTGTGAAAAAATGAGCAGTAAAAATTATAAACTTTAGAACAAAATTTAATGTTTGAATGTGTCGCGTTCCTCTCCAATTAATAAAGAAAATTCGCTAATTCATACCATCATAGTCTGTGAAAAAATGAGCAGTAAAAATGCTAAACTTTAGAAACAAAATTTAATGTTTGAATGTGTCACGTTCCTCTCCAATTAGTAAAGAAAATTTACACAGAGAGAGAGAGAGAGGTGGGGTGGTAAAAAGTTTAATCCAACACAGGGACTTGAACCCTGGTGGATAAGGAGAGTAGTCATGCACCTTGACCATAGAAGCAAGTGCACTCTTTATTTAGATGATTCCTATTTTTATATTTATTCTAGTTGTTTTTTCAAATTTTTTTTTTTTTGATATTTTTGAAACGGGGGTGGCATGTGCCACCTCCCCCACTCTTGGGCTCCGTCCCTGGACGAAGCTCTGGTATCACATTGAAAGGGTTGGCGAATCTCTCTCTCTTTCTCTCAATGTAGCACTTGGAAAGAGGCCGGCGAAGCAAGTAGCCGTTGAAGAAATGGGTAAGGGTTTGGGTTGTGCCCGGGAAAACTAAGGAAACGGGTGGGTGTTGTGCACCCCTTGCCCATCCGATTGTGTTTTGGACGGTCCGGATGTGTTTTGATTTTTTACTGATAAAAATAAAGCTAAATTAAATTAAAATTGCCTAATGCATCCTGGCCGTCCAAATCATGATCGAATGGTCAAGGGGTGCACAACACAGTGCATAGCACCCGAGTGCACAACACCCACCCTGGTTCGAAAACTAAAGGGTAAAAACCCAAAATGATTAATGTAGTTTGGTAAGCATTGGAGATGAGCTTTCGATTATTTTATTTAAATTTTTAAATTTGGGTCTTAAAACTAGGGAAGGATTGGAGATGCCTTATGCCTTACTCCCTCCGTCCCCAATTTCTCAATTTTTGATATTCGTGGAAATTTTTAATTGTTTACATATTTTAAATATGGATCTCAAAAATAGATAACATGAATCATGTTTTATAATTTAGTTATATTATTTTCTAAAATTATAAAAATTAGTACAATTTAAAAGATACTAGCAATTTATAAATTATATAAATATCGAAAAATAGAAAAATAAAGTGAGATGGAGATTGGAGATTGGAGATGGAGGAGTATATATCGTGGAGATTGATTCTTTATTCTGCACGGCCGCTCGCTTCCGGTGTGGTGTTTACCCGCCAAAACAAGCCCGATGAGCAATGTCGAGCTTGGGCTAGTAGTTGTACTGGCTTGGGCTAATTTTAGAAGGACTAGTCCAATCCAATTTTTCAGCCCATGGGCCCAATTATCTTTCCTTTTAGTTAGGCCCTGGAACTAAGGGGGTATTCCGCTAAGTGATTTTTTGGTTTTTTGGGTCTTTAGTTTTAGTTTAAAACTAAAACTTGTTCCGAAAAGTGGTTTTTTGGTTTTTTGGGTTTTTAGTTTTAGTTTAAAACTAAGACTTGTTCCAGTAATAGGTTTTTTGCTTTTTGCTTTTTTGAGTTGTATTACCAAATTACCAATCTGCCCCCGTACCCTAACAACTCCTAAATGCTTGATTTTTTTAAAGTCACGGGACACACGAACGTGAATGGATAAAGAACTTCCAATATTTTTTTGCTAATCTCATATTCCCACAGGTTTGTCTTTTAATAATTTTTTCAGATGATAAAAAAATGAAAACAAGTTGATGTGTTTCCGTTATAATTTTTTTTGACAGACATATAAGGGGAGGGCAAATTTGTAATTTTACATTAGTAGGACGCCTTTTGGCTGATGATACCAATTGTTTTTTTCTAAAAGGTTAGTGGAATGAGTTGGTTCTTTTTTGGGTAGTTTTTTGTTAGCGGAATGAAGTAGTTTTTGGTTTAAAACAAAACTGGTTTTTTTGGGTAGTTTTTTGTTAGTGGAATGAAGTAGTTTTTGGATTAAAACTGCAGCTGGCTTTTTTTTAGTGGAACATGACCTAAGTGAGAAAACAGATTTTTACCTCCAATTCTAGAAAAGAGGCATCTAATTATCATTAAGGTAAGTCACTCTTTTCTGGAGTTCAGACACTTAGGGTATCATATGATTTCATAGGGTTTTAGAAGTTTAGGCACTTTCATATAGTTTTGAGGGTTTAGGCATTTTCATTAAAGTACCCTAGGGCTTATGTTTAGGCTCTTTCATAGGGTACCATAGGGTTTAGGTTTATGGTACACTTTCCTATTGTAGGGTTTCAGTGGTTTATGCACTTACATAGGGTACCCTAGAGTTTTATGCACTTTCATAGGGTACCCTAGGGTTTAGGTTTAGACACTTTCATAGGGTACTCTAGGATTTACACTTTCATTTGGTTTGAGGAGTTAAGGAGATAGAGAGATTGTGCCCATGTGGAGAGAGAGAGAGAGAGAGAGAGAGAGAGAGAGAGAGAGAGAGAGAGAGAGAGAGAGAGGGAACAAATTAAATCTTGTTCCTGTGCACATGGGAGCTCTGGAGTATTCCGTGTTTTTTGGAATTTGGGATGGAGCGTGTGGGAACAGCCCATTGATTTTTGTACAGGTCCGTACTTTCCTCTGAGAAAAATTGTGGTCCTAGGCATTAATTACTACTACTATTACTGAGATACTCAACAACGACTAAGACATTGTTTCACAAAACTGATTTAAACTCAAAATTGATTTATTATGTTTTACGAGACAGATCACACTCCTACTTCAAAAGCCAATTTAAGTTAGTTTCATTGACATATTGAGTTTACATAAATTTGTGAAACGGGGCCCAATTCAGAGGACAAAACTGTCTACAGAGCCTATTGAAAGCTGGGATAATTAAACTATATAACCTTATGTAATAGTCCAATGGAAAGTTTCGAATATCTTTTTATTAATAAGTATTCATTATTTTTTTGTTTAAAAAGGGCAATCATTTTTAAAATATAATTTCAACTGGTCCACCATATCACCATATATAACTTCTGTAGACACCCCAATTTTGATGACTTGTGCATCCCCGATGATGAAAGAACACGAAATATACCTTGGAACGGCTCCTCGGGTCAAACGGGTCAAAGGAACCAAAATCCCAAAAACCACCTAAACCGCACGGCTTCATTTCCAAAACCGTACAACTCAAAAATCCATTGACACCGTGCGGTGTGGCTACAAGCACCGTACGGTCCATTTCGGGACACCGTACGGCACCACTTCTGTTACCGCGAATCTTGGGAGTAATCATCTCGGCCAGCAGCTCAGAGACGTTGGCATAACACGGCAAAGCCTACCCATAGCCCATCATTTCGCGTGCGAATCTCTATCTCCTCGCTTATATATACCCACCTCCGCTGAACGATTTCGACTGGCGAGAACGACACCACTCGGAAAAACCCGAAAAATTTCCCAGGAAAACCTCCATGAAAATCTCTCAGTGAGCTCTTTCAAAAAACCTCTAGTCCACCATTGCTTCTACAAATTACTCCTAGAGTTCTCTTTCAAATCTACTTCAGCAAACCCAAATTTCCATACTTGTAAATCTTCATTGTTGCGAGAGGGTTCGTTCCGAAGGTATAAACTAGTTTTTCATATTACAAGTTTCTGAGGGGACTCTATCGAGTCGGAGGAGAGCTCTATAGCTCTTTCTCAGACTTGAAAGAGTAATATCAACAAATTTGAACCTCACTGATCGTGCATTGCGCAATCTATCCTTGGTTGTGAAAATGCCGTTCGTACATGGAGGTATATTCCTCATTAAAATCTTTTTCAAACCCTTTCAAAATCATCAAAGAAATTGTTTTTCATAACAAAAACAAAGAAAACAGAAGCCCTTCTCATTCTGACAAAAATCAAATTTTTCAAAATTTTGTGTTGTCAATGGCACCGCGCGGTATCTATTCCGACACCGCACGATGCCAGAGGCAAAATTCAATTTTTCATGCTCTGTTTCAGATTCTGATGCTCTGTTTTGGGAAATAACTTACATACTTCTTATTATACTGACCCTCCTTTGGTTTTTGATTGTTACCATTACATCCCCTCATGTTATTTATTATTTCAATTAAATATTTATTCGTGCTTTAAATATTTCGTTGCATTACTTGTTTATTCAATATGTCATTTTATTGCATTGCTTGACTTGTCATTGTTATTTATTTCTCTAGAATAATTATTTACCGTTTATGTGAATAAAGTTTTCAATAAAATCTTTTCGTAAAAATCCCACAAATATTTAGTAGAGACCGGAAAATTCCGGGCACGCGGGGTGCATTTTTCGAACAAAATCTTCCCCGCGGGTAACCTGGCTCCCGAACCCAAATCTCCATTTTTTGCAGACCAAACCCTTTTTTTAGCAGCACAAAAAGAGTCATTATTTTTCTAAACGGTTCCTCGGGTACCTAACATTTTCCAAAAATTAAATCCCGGGTGCCGACTCTAAATATTTCTTTTTCCTTATTTCGCCTCGTTTTTCACAACAAAAGCGTGGGCCGGTTTTTCCGACCGTCCACAACTACCGAACTGCAAGATCTTGTGATTAAGTTATGAATACCTGTTCAAAAAAAAAAAAAAAAAAGATTATGAATACATGCAATTACCACCCCCACCCACAATCGAATGTCTTTAAACGAAATCAGAGTGTTTTTGCGCCCTCGATGAGAGTCGAATATGCGACCACCAGAATTTAGCCCTACACAATTTCGTGACACAGTGATACCACCGGCAATTAGCAGGCATCCCTCGACTGAAATCACGGGACAGGAAAAGACTGCATCCATGCTAGCCTTTTGGTATTGCACTTGCAATAGGCGACATGCTACCTCTCAATAAGGAGACATTCCTTGCAGGAAAGCCAATGCGTCATCAAGCCAACACGCTTGACACAACAAGGTGATAAGCTTGACACTACTGTGAAATTCATTTTCTGCTCTCTCACTTTGCGAGTAGACGACAATGGTCAATGTTTTTCATTTGCTCGCGCCTCCCGTTTGATCATGGATAGAGCAAATCTAGGTTTAGTTTTTCAATCAGATATTTAACCTATATACGGATTATTTGATCTAAACTAACAGGTCATGGAAGGAAAATTTACGCATGCATCTTGAAATATTTCAATACTTTTGCTTCCTTCGGCGTTGAAAAACAAAGTCACACTTTGCCTCTTCAACCTGCTTTTTAATCCAAACCAACATCTCAATGAAATGCACAAGCATATGAAGAGAGATGTCTCGTATGGTGATTCAGAAGCTCAAAAATACCTTTAGGGATTACTGCATTTTTATTTAGAAAATAAGAGAAAAAGCTGTTAATCTGTTAATCCCTAAAAAGGAAAAGAAATGAAAAGAATTAAGGCGTTGAGCAATATTCAAATGCGAGCAACATTCAAATGCCAAGCCGTCCCCAACCATTCCCAGAATCCCATTCGTCTATGCCATAGCATGGACAATCCCATGATAGAGCGGGAACATCATTATGTAATCGTGCGAATGCAAATACATATGGACCGACGCAGACACAATAGTAATAGTTGGAAATGGAGGATACTCATCTCACCATTACCATATCCTTGAAGTGAGCATAACTCGAATGGAGAAACAAAAATTATTCCTCATATTCACATATGCTACGGTTTCAGGTAACAATAAAGACGTGTACATGGCTAGATAAAAGAAAAAAATACAATGTCAAAGAAACTACATACCATGCCCTTTTTCGGTGTCTCCCAAACCCTATCATCGTGCAAATATACTATATCTCAGCCTATAACTTTCCCCTTTCCTATCACGAAAGCGAGATCTATCATTACTAGTCCAGGAAACATCTCCCAACAAACAAGACACAAGTTAGCTGAACTTTTGAGTCATAGGTACACTAATTCTTGGAATCTTACATGTGAGTAATTACAACTTTGATGGCTGTGATTTATGATCCTGAACTACGACCAAGCTTTGCTGCTTCTGTACTGCTTGTTGTCATGAAGGACTCTCCACAGCCACATTGACCTTTCGAGTTTGGATTGATGAATATAAACTCAAATCTGCATGGAAAACAAATAGAGGCGTGCCAGAGGTGGTGAAAAAAACATATAGAGAAAAAAAGGGATCACACATGAAAAAACTAAAACATTTTTATGAGTGTTTTTTTTTGGCTAAAAGAAAAGAAAGGATGTGCAATTATGAAAAATGCGGATGTGAAAATCATTACGCCGAAGAAAATAAGAAAGCATTCAAGAACAATGCAGAAAGACTTCTCTTAATCAAGCTGAAGACTATAGAATACTAAAATTGCAACTATCAAGTGCCTCAGCCAAGGGGTTGTACTCACATGGTTAAATTCTTGACACTAGCGTCAGGGTTTTAGTTCCTGTTGTAGCAAGGTAGTAATGCTAATAACAAAAACTATATTGAAGTTGCAACAATAAAGTCAATCTTCTTTTATAGACTATCAAAATTCACGCTAACGTTATTTGCTTCTAAAACTCTTAATGATTTTGTATTTTAAGGAAATATTATGAAGTGGAAGTCTTCTCTTTCCACAGGACACACAACATAGTAAAGAAAGAGTCTTCACTTTCCACGCAACACACAAAAACACATTGGGAAAAACTAATTGTCCTGGTACTTGGTTTTTGTGTTAGCTGGCTGACCTTGACACCGCATTGTCAGCACTATGTCCAGATATGTCATAACTTACAATATCTACCAAATTCAGAGGAGTGATTACGAACAAGTTCCTCAAAACATCACTCACAGATGTAGAATGTCTCAAAATACAAACATGTAGACTGTTGATATAACTCATACCTGAGTTTGTCATCAACAAAATCCATCTTGGTACCAATGACGTGCATGAGAGCCTTTGGATCGATCAATATCTTCACACCCTTGTCCTCGACCACCTCATCGAACTTTCCTTTTTCATCTGTTAGGGCGAACAAATGTTTAAAGACCAATAGATATAAATGGTGAGATAACCTTATGAGCTGGTTTAAGCCGAGGCACAAGTAGACAATGATGCAGGTCTAGAAAGACTCCTAGTTGGGTATAGTTTGGAAAGGAAAGAATTGAGTGGGAAAAGCCATATGGATTGGCAGACTAATAACTCAGTCACGACACTAAATGACTAGAATAATTATATCAAGTTGCAAGACAGGAATTAAACAGTAACTGTGAGGGTGTAAGTGTAACTTCAGATTTCCTACTAGATTGGGTGACCAACTCCTCCCTATGTACATATTCGGGGATTAAATGAAGTGAATTCAACGGATGGAAAAGAAGTAAGACATGCCCACAGTTTTCAATATCTCAAAAATGAATTTCAAGACAGAGAATTGTAGAAAAGAACAGATGTAGAACTAAAAAGAGGAGATATGAACCAAACTCAAATGATCTTTTTCACTTAATAAAGCCAAAATCAATTGAACCAAAGATCTTAAACAACTAAAGGAGTCGAGTTGTATCAGGATCATGCCAAGTGCCAGCAGAGTCATGGACAAATCTGGTCATAATTCAACAAAGTGATAAAACATACTGACGACATAAGCCGGGCGAGAGATCAGCAAGGAGCAAAAAAAAGAGATACTAAACCAAAAAGATACCGATGGAATAAATCTAGTGAGACCACCATTCATACTCCTTTAAAAAGATGCCAGGTAATTCAAATTACAGAAAACTAAAGATTAATCCAGATGTTGGTAAAAAAGTGCTGCCCACAGCTTGAGGGTATACCGACAAACAAGTATTGTTGAAGAAAATATAGACTTTACCCATGAGAATCAGAACAACGGAAACAAAAAAAACTGCCTACAGAAGGTGTATTGATATAGACCGTAAGGATTCGAGTATGAAGTTGTTCTCTTAGCCTAACTATAATCCATCTAGTAAAGTTGATGGAGATGATGTTCTCTTTGCCTAACTATAGCCCATATAGTAAAGTTGATGGAGACTAAGGTTGACATTTCCCGGAAATGAACTTGCCTAGGAAGCTGCTGTGGAACTACATAATATTCTCCAAGCATACACAAGCTAAACTTTTCGATTCTCTCTCTCTTTGGCCAAACTACACAAACCAACTTCAAGCGTGCAAACGAACACAAACCAGCCCTTAGGCAATTACCATTAAGTCAAAATTATAGAAAATCAAGCAAGTTTAAAACACATAAAATAGTTCCGAAATAATAAAAAATCTTCCCCAGTTTATAATCTCATATTCTCATTACCAATTCCATATAAATAACATTCAATATTGTACTCTACAAACAGAAGGATTAAATTAATACACTACAAATCTTGATGAGTTGACCACAAACGTGTGCGTAAAACAAAATGCAACCGTCTACTATACAAATAGAATGCATAAATATTTACAGAACCTGAATATACAGCACATGTAACAAAAGCAGGTATACATAAATAGGGCTGATAAACGAGCCAAGCTGTGTGAGTTTGAGCTCTTGTTTGTTCGTTAAAAGCTCGTTTGATGTCCGTTTTATTACATTAACAAACCAAATTTGAACATCTTTTGGAGGCTCGTTAAGATTTTAAACTAAGCTCAAACCACCACCACTCGGCTCGACTAGAACTCGTTCAAGATCGGTTCAAGCTCGAACCATATGTTTAAAGCCCATTAAGTTTTCAAACCAAGCTTGAACAATTAACCGTTCGGCTCCTTTGGGTAATTTATGAGCCCTACGTATACAAGTAAGTGTAAAGGGAAAGGGGAGAAGAGCTGAACCTGCGTAATTGAGTGTGTAGGATAAGCCGTTACAACCGCGAGCCTTGACGCCGAGCTTAAGGAAAGGGCGTTGCCGCTGCTGCAGAAGGTGGCGTATTCTATCGGCTGCCGCGTCCGATAAGGTTAGCACTTGCCGTCGGGCCGCCTTATCGGCCGCTGCTCTGACCGCTCTTGAAGCAGCAGCTGACATCTCTCTCTCTCTCTCTCTCTCTCTAGAAATGCCAAGTTGCTGAACCTCTTTCTAGACTCTACTTTTTAGGAATTTAACTGGGTTGATCTGAATCCTCTCCAGCTTTGGCCTCCATCTACGCCTAGTTTTCCGTTTTTAGCATTTTTGCTAAAATCAAAGGATTTGTTCAGTTGTTACAAAATGGAAAAATTAATTTTTTTCATAATTTTTGGGATGCATTTGTGCTAAAATCAAAGGTTTTGTTCAGTTGTTACAAAATGGAAAAATTATTTTTTTCATAATTTTTGGGATGTTCGTTGAAAATAATGGAATCCACACAAAATTATTTTTTCTACTAGGATACTAGGATTCACGTTATCTCAAAATGCATGAAGGAATTATATATCGTGGAAAAGTTTGCTTCCGCCAATTACACTTTTCTCGAAATATCCTTATATCAAGTGAACACTCACGAGAAAATAAATTTATCTTTCTTTTACTTCACTTCATTTCACTATTCTCAAGATTAACTTTATCGCGTAACATATTTTGCAAATGAATGAAAAAGTCAAATTTTTTTATAAAAGCACTAAAAGTTAAATTGCATGAATGACTACAAAATGAATTTTTAGATCCTCGATCAAAATGATAACTCAAAGTTATGAGTCAACTTACACTTACCTCAACTAGTCATAAAGACCAATCGTCGAATGAAATCAGGTGGGTCATTTTGCATCACAAGAGAGAATTGTTATTTAACCTTTTCTAGGACTAACAAACGCAGTTTATATTAATTATTAAATCAGACCAAATTACAAGGTCCATAAAAAGGAAATCAAATGGGCATCTGTATGCAAAATCAAGGAAGTCCTTGTAGCTTTACTAGTCCCCAAGATTATCAATCAAGTTAAACAATTAAACCATAACTTTTAGAAGTATTTACTGAAAACTTAAAAATAATTTATACATACGCTTGGTGCTCTTTCATAAGGTTTTTTTTTTTTGTTTTTGGGAAAGTCTTTCATAGTTTAAAATAAGGGTGTAACTTATTTGGTTAAATAAGTTGTAGAATAATTTATAATCAATTTATTGTCTTAAGAAATTTACAGAAGCACTCTTGAATTATATGATTTTGGGTCAAACTTGTTTTTTGACATCTTTCGAATTCTTTAAAAAAAAAAAATACAATTCGAAGCGTACCCAATCTCACATTTTTGGGTTAAATAAGTTACAATTATAAATAAGTGATTTTTTTTATACCAAACTTCATTCATCAACTTGTTTTATGCAAATAAGCTACACTAAGATAAGTTTGATCATAATTGCCATCGTTGAACCGATAAGTTCCCTAGAGATTGAATTAGATATGAATCATGGTTAAACCATTGGCAAAATTAAGTCGAGATGCACATATATTGGCCTAGTCAAAATTAAGTCGAAACTTTTGTTTACTCCGACGGTGTAAGAAATGTTCTCCCTTATACAAAATAAAACTAGCAAAGATTCCCAATCCATGATTTCAATAAACACTACAGTCATTATGCCGAATTTAATTTCAAATATCGTTTAAATTTGCATAGAGCTCGATGAAAAAGAAAGAATTCTCGTAGCTGACTCTAACTGATTGGGACATAAAGCTCGATTTGGTTTTGGTCTAAATTTGCGAAGAAGAATAAGAAGCCGCCATCGATAGATGTGAAGAGTATAGAACGCAAAAATTGAAGCCTTGTTATTTCAGTGACAAAATGGGAATGGAAGAGTTATGAAAGAGCATACAGATACATTTACTCATTGAAGAAACAGAAGAATCAACTGGGAAGTGAGATTCTACCATTTTATCTTCCCCTCTCAATAAATTACTAACTTTACAGCTACAAAACTTCTTTCTTCTTATTTTTCCCAGACTTCACTTAGAAACTTTGAAAGTTGGTGATACCGCTTTAGTAGTAGGTTATGTCTTCCTTGAACAATTCAGCCATTCTTGCCGCCAAACTCTGCTTTGTTTTGGTAGTAGGTTTCGGCGAATCAGGTTGTTGGCAAGGGGACAGTGAAGTTTTGGGTGCCGAGCTATGAAGCACGGATACTCTATTTAGGCCTCCGTATCACGTATTGTATCCGTATCGCATACCGATACTCTCGGATACTCTCCGGATACGTATCCGTTACGTTTTTTAAAGTATCCAGAATTTAAATTTATTTTTTTGGTATTCGGATACGTTTTGGATAGCTATGATACGTCTCGGACGCACAGGGTAAATATGTTATTACTTGAAATATGTGTGTTAAAAGTGTAATTAGGGTTTTATATGTGTTTTTCCCCAAATAGATCGACATCGCTTTTGCTCCCTCTCTCTCTCGTCCCTCATCTCACGTTGTGTAATGGAATTTTAGGAATTAAAAATTAAACATATATAATATATTTAGTTTTGTATTTTTATATTCAACGTACCCCCCAACGTATCGTATCCGAGTTTTTAGAAAAATCACGTATCTATGTATCCGTGTCGTATCGTATCCGTGCTTCTTAGGTGCCGAGTGGGAAAATTGTGAAAGTGGCATGAGTTCGACACGTGCCAGGAGTAAAGAAAAACTTGACATCTTTCGGAAAGCTTGATGAGAGAGGATGTAGTTTTTCGGCGAAATGCAGAGCACTTCGGGTTTTTGTTGGAGGCTGGGATTTACTGCTGGGAAAGAAAGTTGGTGGGCTATACAAGCTTGTGGGATCTGTCATGGTAGGATGGCCTACTGTTAGACATGGGACAAGTGGTATAGGTTGTTCAGTTGGGCAGGAGATGCGTCAGTTGCAAACACGTGCACGGAGTAAGCAGGGTTGCTCAGGAGTTGTACAGGATTCAGGGAAGCAATTGATGCAGGTTGTCCATGGGAAAGCCCAGAGGAAAGAGACGGAGAAATTTGAAGTTTCGACGATACGGAAAGGAGTTTCTTTCACTCGTGATTCACATGGTGGTGGTGGTCTCTCCAGAGTTGAAATCGAAGCAGGGGCACGACCACCACGATCGCCATGGCGGTGAGCCGCGGCCGCACCCCCG